>WSXT02088239.1:0-26076 GCA_011762715.2 Neuroterus valhalla
GTTTTAAACGGATAAATGACCTTGTACTGAAAAAGATAAATGGTCAACAACAAATTTGAATACTCAAATTTTTAAATTAAAAAAAATGTATGCTTAACTAAACAAATGATTTTTTGACTGAAACTATGGAATTTTCAATGGGAATAAGTAAAATTTTCAGTTAAAGGAATTACTTAAGACAAAAATAAACTAACATTGAACAATAAAACTAACTTAAAAAAAAAAACTATTTTTCAACAAACAAAAAAAAACAACTGTCGAACCAATTACTACATTTTTACACAAAATGCTGAAGAATCAAATTAAATTTTAAATGTTTGACTGAAGTAGTTGAATTTTAATACAAAAAGACTAATTTTTAACTGGAATGATGATCAGTTCACTAGAATAGTTCAATTATTGACAAAAAATTAATGTTCAACCAAAAAATACAATTTTTCAACAGAATGGTTGATATTCGAACCATAAAAGTAAACATTTTCAAACAAAAATGGAATAGTGACATTTTAGGCTTGAAAAATTATTTTTAAACCAAACATAACGAGTTTTCAACGAGATGAATATTCGACTAAAATGAAAAATGTTTTACTGTATAACTTGGATTGTTAACCGTGTATAAGAATTTTTGAAGCATATTAACTTCCGAAGAAAAAGATAATTTTCTACAAAAAATCGATTTCTCAACATAATATGTGAAATTTCAACGAGATAATTGAAATCTCAATTCAACAAGAAGAATTTTCACCGAAATGTCGAATTTTGAACTAGAAAAGATCAATTTTTCACTAAGAATGAAACAGTTGAATGTTCAGTTGAAGAAATTGATTTTCAACCAAACTGATGAATTTTCAGGTTCAATGATGATTTTTCAAATTACTTTCCAGATTAATTTTTTACCGAAAGGCAAATTTTCCACGAAGCACATCAATTCTCAAACAAATAGTTTAATGTTTGAATTCAAAAATCAATGTTCAACTAAATACTTGAATTTTCACAAAAAAAAACATGAATTGATTTTTCACGAAGTGGTTATAATTTCAATCAGAGATAAATTTTGAATCAAAATAATGCAACTTTGACATAAAAATCAAACTTTCAACAACCAAGTTTAAATTTTGATCAAGTAGTTGATTTTCTAATAAAAAAAGCATGAATTTGCAATGAACAATTCAAACAAGTTTTCTAACATAAATATGAAATATTTCTTCTTCGGAATATACTTGTGACGAATTTTGAATTGGAGGAACAATTTTTTTTAAATCCTCTCTTCTAAATCCGATCTATAATGCAATAATTTGAATAGTTACCGTTCCATGTAGAAAATTTCCTGTCTTAAGTGAAATATTATACTTTCTCACTGAAACTCCCTGCCCTAAAATAAAAACTATATATTTATTTTCTGCAATTCCCTGTTTCAAGTCAGATAAATAACGAAAAGCAGGAAAAAAGTGATAAATACATTTTTTTGAATCAGTTTAGATAATAATTTTTCTATATGTTTGGGCTACCATCAATTCTATTATCAAATTTAAGTCAGCTAAAAAAATCTCACGGAGCAAAAAATTTGCGAAACGTTTTTCTTATAATGGAAAAAAATTCAAATCCTTCCTCTCATGAAGTATAGATGTATTTTCATTTTTTTTGATAGCATTTTAAATAGTCTAGGTTGAATCGAATAAATTCGCGTTTTTTAAATTAAATTCCCGGTCATTTCCCGGTTTATTCCCGGTCAATAAAATTCCCGGCCATTTCCCGGTTTCCCGGTCAAGTCGCCACCCTGGTAAAATATAGTTTCCAATTACATTTATATATTATCTATAATTGAAAAAAATATCTCATGAAATTGCCATATTAGGTGCAAATCATTATCTCGACTGGTTTTCTCACGCTCATACAATTTTTCCAAACGAGATACTGATCACTGCGGCTAGAGAAATTGAAGTGATGAAATTATACTCAAGACTAACTGCACCCGAAACCACAGTGAAAAATTTTCATAAACAATTTTCATCTCCAGATTATGGAATCCAGCCACTCAAGAAATTTTATGCTAGTATAATTGCAATATAAGCATTGGACACGTTCGGTTTCGTCAGACTTCGATTTAGTTTCAGTGCCACGTGTGTGAAATTGCACATAAGAACAATAGAACAAGATATGATATTCTGGTCTACACGTACGTGAAGAGAAAATCCAATCTCGATACGTAACGGAATTGGTCCAAGGCTTGTTAGCAATTTTTTGTTTGTAACTTTTATAGGAATGTGTGAAACGAATGGGCCCGAATTGTATTTGGATTTTTTTCATTTTACATCCGAAAAAAAAACTTCATGAAACTTCACCTTAATTCAAATTGTGTACTATCCTGGACCTAAGATTAGAGAATTTTAATTTCTTAAGTAAAGCGAATATGCTTTTCGAGGTAAATATTTCCGATTGAAAAATAAACTTTGTAAAACTCGTCTCTGGGAAGCGGAGCGCCTACTTCGTTAATAAGAAAGTCAACAAAAGTTAAGTAACTCTCGTCAAACAAGGAGTCGGGCACGCGTTACAGAACTTAACTTTAGAAATTACGAACTCCTGGGTGCGCCTTTGAAAAATCAGCAAAATATCGACTCAAGACTTCTTGCTCTTTAGGTCACGCATTGATGTGAAAAAAGTTGCTTAATTTGTATAAGAATGCGATTCCGAAGAAAACTGTAGAAACTTAAGCAATTTCTTCTGAAATGTTTTTGAAAGAGTTTGCAAAATATTTACTTCGCGCACTTTATTTAGATGATACCTCCGAAAGAATTCCAGACTTCACTTCAAAATATCTTTTCCATTATCCTTAATCAGTTTTACACTAGGGCAATAAAACCTGAGATAAGCCAGGCATTAAAAAATAACGATCGAGAAAATTCTCATTCGGAGATCAGATAAAAGATTTTTGATAAAATCGAGGACAAAATTGTTTCCCAAAATTCTAGTAGTTTTCTACAATTTTATGGAAACCTGTTCCCAGATTCCAACTCCTGATTTGAAAGTCAAGCAGGGGAGGATCGAAGTGGTAGCAATCTGACTTCAGGATCAACTTCGTAGCAACCAAAATATCGGAATCCTTCTAATCAAAAGGCTGAGGTTGATTTCTTTTTATAGCCCATTGATCAGTTTTTATAAAAGCTCGCGCCCACGGTTTCTATGGCAAGCAATGAACCGTCAAATCCAGATTAGCTAATCGCTTTAAGCGAGTTGCCATTGAATCTTGAGGCGGCTTCCTTCCTAAATGGCTTAAGTCTCTCAAAGTTTAAACCTTAATTCCCCAGTAGCATGCACGACCTATCCCAACTATGCTTATGGTTATCCCGCAAGTATAATAGTTATAGTTTCTTGTTTCCCACGTGCTATGAAACCCAGCATCCACCCCCAAAAGATTTCTTTTCTTGTCGATTGCACGTTTTCAGTTTTTCTTAACCAATACGTTTTGCCTTATGTCGATGCTAACAAAGGTTTTATTTCTTCGGCCCTGGAGCGACCGTTTTATGTATTCCAGGTAGATCTGCAAAGCGCCCAACTATTGTGTCTACCTGTACTTCAGACGTGGGAAAAGGGCAAGGTGTGCTCAAACTCAAACTTTATCCCGTATCTGATTCCGAGAATCGTGGGTGTAGACAAAAAATCTGAGTTGTGAAGCTGAAACGAAATTTGGACAAGGAGAGCTACCAGCGTTTGTTTGTTCGGGAAATCGATGGGAAAACAAAATTTTAACCTGGTATAGTCAAGGTTTTCCCATATTCCTTTTGGGTACATATTTATATTTGAGAATATCGAATTTAATAGAAAGAAAAGTATGACAAACCTGAGTGAAAGGCAAAGGCTCTGAAGTTGCTCCACAAGCTCCACAGACACTTTGTTCGACAAGTGTCATTGCGAATTTTTGATGGGGTACGCAATGTCGAGCACTGCACATATCCTCTGCTTCACCACTTGCAATATGCAGATGAATTCGCAGCAGAATGTTTTCCTGAAAAATAAAAATGATTTTTTTAATGATAAATTTCAATGCTTCAATACTTTTTATTTTTTCAAAAGCTTTTCAACTATTCTCAAACTTAGTTAGAAATTTTAGAATATTCATAATCCTATTTCTGTAAATTGTGATCAAGTACATATACAAATTGTTCGAAACAAGTCCAATTCGAATCCTTCCTGTTTGAATTCTTTGTATATTAAAATAATGTACAATTTACAATTTAAAACATCTCAACTTTAAAAGTAGATTATATATGTATTTATCTACTAATAATTGATAAATAGTATAATATTTTCAAAATTGGCACCAATGCCACCATCTTCTTTTTATCGATTAATCTTCGGTTATCTTCGTGTAATCTTCGGTTGTACTAGCAAGCTAATTAATTTATAACCTCAAATGACGTCACAAGCTTCTATCTCTCCCGCCAAAATATTATTATTCATGATGTTAACTCTTGACACTGAGGATCATTTTTCTCACTCAATTATTAAATCTAACAACTAATTTACTCATGTTTCTCATGTGGTTCTCTTGTTACCCTGCATTGTTAACGTCGCTTCGGTAAGTGTAGGATATGTTCTATATTCACAAATATTTTATGTTTCCTATAAGACTTTTAGTTACATGAAAAAACTTTGCTCTGTTCCTTCAGATAAATGAAGGAGAAATTGTATTTTTGACACATCTGAAGATGCTCTACGTCGTGGAGCGAAATCTCGTTTTAAAATAAACAAAGATCAGTAGATCGAAACATACCATCTACATAATTAAAAGTAGATTCCTCCTGATGTTACTTGTTTTTAATCCCCTAAACAGTTGAATAATTAAATAACAGTTTTCAAAGCAAATGAGATCCCAATTCCGGGAAAAGTAATCACAGAATTTCAAACACTTCCCTATATTATCAGGAAGTGTCAGATACCGTAAAAAGTGGTTTAATAGTTGTACGTTGTTGCAAACGCGAACACTTCAGCATTTCTCTCGCAGGATAACGGAATGCCAATCGTTCCTGTCCTCGCTCTTATCATACGCAACCGACTAGATAAGAGGCGTGGCCTCGGTTCAAATTAATGCACATAAATCTAATTATCTAAACGTGAACCTCTGATGTAAGCGAGAAAGTACTCTGTCGCTGGTATTTAAACTATTGCTCTCCGCTCATTATTGCGCCCCGATGTAAGTGGACGCCATTACGCGTGCTCGACTTACGATTATTGGAGCAAAAAGACGGTCCATGACTTGAGGCTTGCAAATGATTTTTTGCTCTTCCACCAAGGATGCTTAACATATTCTAGAAAGCTGCTTGAAAGATTGACGAAGCCTGGTTTTCAAGAATTGGTCTCAATTGCTTAATTAACCAGAACGAATAATAGAAGAAGTTGTCTAGCTAGAAGACGAGGCAGAGATTGAAAAGATTGAAGATGTAGAATATTGTAATTTAGCGATTCAGTAGAAAACTCTAAGAATGCTTCATTAAAATAAAAATTAGTGTCCAAGATGAAGATCAATTGCTAGAAAGACTTTATCTTAGAGATAGAGATTTATAAGAAATTGCTGGAAGAGATTGAGGCGAACGGTTTTTCACAAGAACCTTGGTTTGTTTATAAGGATGATATCATTAAAGAATAACTGGGAGGTATTTGCAAAGTATTTGCCTTCGCAAGAAGTATAAATAGTTCTGGAAACTGTTGAAATCAAAGTATTGAACATCAAGGAAAAAGTATTTGTAGGATCCTGATTCCGAAACTGACATAAATAACATAGTGCCTGTTAGGAAAATTATTTGCTAAAACTGGTTCGCAACCTGTACCTTGTAAGTGCATTACCTTAATCGACGAAGTCGTTTCTAAATTCCAATCGTCTTTCTTTTTTTCTAGGCAATCAAAAATATCTGTAATTGATACTTACGAAGCATTCTGCAGCATCATCCATGAAGCCCAACTGGAACCTCTGTTGGTCGAGGAAGCTCTCTGCGAGGGCGCGACGCAAAGCGTCTGGTGGTAATGCGCTCTCTTGCGAAAACTGCAGCTGCGAGAACAGGTCCTGCAACACAAAAGAAGACGTGCTCAATATACCTGTCGAGATCTTACGAAGAAAGGGATCGTATGGGCTATTTCGTTTTTACGTTTGACCAGGAGACCCTGAAAACTCGTTCTAATTCTTAAAAGGACAAGTAGGAGATGAGAGTTTTGAACCCTAATACACAATTGTTGGACTTATTTTTGAAAATCTCTTTCAATCCAAGGATGCAGTTCTTTGTAGAGTCCACGTCTCGAATCTCATAGCTAAATCAAGGAGTAAAACTTGAAAATCCATTTGCACAACAAAAATTAGCATCTCTCAATTTTCAGTATTTCAATTTAATTCTCAATCCTCTATCAATTCAAGCTTTTGTTCTGAAGGTTCTATCGTGTCCTGAAAAAGTATTATAGAATAGAGATCGAATCATGATCCAAATCAAGGACTAAAAGCGTGTTGTCATCTTCCTTTGAACTGATTGTTATAAGCGCATTTCAGAGTGCCATTGTAGGAAGAATACGAAATGACAGGATCATGACCTATTTTTACGAGACAAGATTTAAATTTTATTCTCTAAGTTGGAGATTATTTTTTGCCAAGACTTCATCATAGTAGTATGTTAAGGGAGAAGGAAATCACAGTTAGAGTGACTACAATCCGGAAGACTAGAGTTACAATCTGGTTGGCGAAAGCTCTTCCGCATTTCCTTATTCCGTTTTCCATCTCTGGATCTGGCTTCGCATCTTTGCCACCTGTTAGATTGGCAGACATTGGATCTAGTTAGATTTACGTCTTGAGTAAGCGTTTGGCGTTTTTTTACAATATATACATGTATATTATGTATGTAAGTTCTTCGGCATTGGCTCTGGGCAATGGTCTCGTATAGAAAGTAGGTGCATGTACCTCGGGACCAAATCTGTCAGCGTTTTCGTGTCGCAATTCTGCGGTCGGTTCTGAAAAATTCGATTGCATCTAGGTTTCTAAGTGTGTCTCTAATTACTGTTCAACCATCATTTAGAAGTCAAAACAAGTAAAAAAAGGAATTCATTAAATGGACGGGTTTGGAAGGAACTCATCATCATTAGCGTTCCGTTAGAATTTTGATAAGACCGATTTTTTTCGCTTTCTAGACAATAAAATCTACTCTCGCTGATATTAAAAACTCTTAGATGAAAGGGATATAGGTAAACGTAACAGTAAGCACTTCCTTTAAATACTTTTATGCCTCGAGGGAATGAACGAAAGTTTGTGATTAGTTAGCTCATACCAGTCTTGTTTCATGTATACTTTTAAAGTCTCTATACATAAAGGATGTCGCTCAGATCAGGTTATCTAGAGATTGGAAAAACAAGCAGAGAATCGCCTTCCGTCTAGAGAAATCGAGCAATGAAAGCAATGAATCATGCTTGCACTTATAAATTCCATTAGAGATTACTATAACCAATGATTCTAAGTTATGTCTTGAATATTGGCTATCATAAACTTAAAGTCGATGGTTATCGATTTCTATGGGGGTGAATTGTTCCATGGGCGTGACAGGTTTCGACAACATGTGCTAACCACTCCAACACTTTTCACACGCATCAGTAACTTGTGAAACCCAATCTCTCTTAAGATACATAGGAGAAAACCTTACAAAAATTATCTAATTTGTTTGACCTCATTGAAGCTTCATTGGGGAAGGAAACATTAGGGATATTTAAAATAATTTGAAGTAGGGCCTACTTTTTTTAAAAGGCTTAAATCCACAGCCGGCGAATCCTCCCTCTCCATTCCACTATCATCTTCATCTTCTTTAACATTTGCCTGGACTTCCGTTTCTTCTTCATTCTTCAAGATCGTCGAGGACGGATCCTGACGAACCTTAATCCACTTGAGCATCTTGTTTTCTCTTTCCAAATCTCATTCGTGATTCTTCATTTCGAAATTAACCTGTGCCATTCATCAGCAGGCTTGTATCCTCAACATCTCGATTTCCATTAGCATCTTATAGCTTAAAGGTTAACGGGACACTGTTCCAAAAGTCGGAGAGACCCGCTGAGGAATGATTAAAGAACAAGTATGTCTCCCGGATTATGCAAGGAAACTTTCGAAACCGAAATAAATTTTTCTAACTCTTGACTTGAGTGTTGATTCTGCGGGGAGCTTGATAAGACTGTTTGCCTGGACGCTTGTTGATCTCTCATTTCTTGCACTTGTCACTTCATGGTAAGCGTACACCTTGCTTTCCTTTGTCCCCGTGCCACGTTGAGGCGATAAGAACTTGCATTATCTTCAGTTCTATTTGCATACAAGGTTTTAAATTCGAGTCGAGGAACTTTCAAGATAAGGATATACTCGAAGATCCAGAGACAATTTTAGGATCTTCTAAAAGAAATGTAGGCCAGTGCTTAAAAATAGTTAAAATCAACTTAAAAGACTTTGCTGGCAACTCTAGAAACAAGGAGTTGTGGTACCAAGGCTCCCCTTTCTAGTCCCTTATCCAAGATCTCAATACCGTTCAATGCAACCTCATCAGCGATTCAACGCTAAACCCGTTTTCGATGCCAACTTGCTGAGTTGGACTGTACAAGATTATTAGCATCGGTGCAACTTGGAAATCCTCTTGGAAAGAAGTGTTTCTGTCCCTAGACTTTGAATGAAGGAACCAGCAGAAAATAAATTCGATCCACTCGAGTTTTATTTGTTGGATAGTAATTTACCACTAGAAGACGAATCATCCACCTCTTGCAGAACCCATTGGTGCAAAAATAGAAACCCGTTTGTCCAAGGTAGGACGTAGGTCCTGCTATCCTCGATTCCAAGTTATCAATATAAACAAGATTGAACTATCATCAGTATCAATTCCTGACGATAGAATTTCATTTCCTCGTGATACCTAGAACCTTGATTTCCTCTCTCCTCAACTCGATCCAGAAAAAATCTTCATCTTGAAACCAGAATCTTCCCAAACCACGTGGTCTCTTGGATCCTCAGAAGTCCGATCACTCGTTGAAATCACTCAACAAATGTTACAATCGAAGTTCACAATAACCAACGATTCCATATTGCATCCCAAATCCACATTATTTAATCATTTCGCAACCAAGAACCACACTGATCAACACTTTCACCAGCCAAACTTCACGAAATACATTCCACTTCCAATTTCATTTAGAAATTCACACTCAAAGAAGACACTCAACCATCACGAAGCACAAAATTTCACTGTATCCTTGGTACGAGAAGAAATTGGACTGTTTTGGTAAAACTGGAAACAGGTATGTTCGTAGTACCTGCAGACGACACACCGTGCGCGCGTACCTGAAGGCAGCGACTTGCCGAGTGCTGGCGAACCGCCCCCACCCTTCGCCGGTGTAAACGGACCACTCGAACTCTACCCAACCCCTACCAGATAGCCCCGAGAAGCCAATGACGTCATTCGCTTAGCTGTCCTACGTTCACCAACCTGAGAGACTCCAACGTGCTTCGAGTACGAGTTAGGCGTAAGAGCGAGCGAGAGAGAGAGAGAGAGAGAGAGAGAGAGAGAGAGAGAGAGAGAGCCAGCGAGAGTTGTATCTTTTTTGTGTGACAGTGTTCGTGTGTGGAATTATATATGAGGAGTTGTGGAATTGTATATGAGAACTTGTGGATGTGAAGAGAGAATACGAGACTCGAAGGACTGTGACAAAGCGACTTCCATCTCCAGGAACCTGGTACTGACAGCCTCTCTCCTTCTTTCTTGCAATGTTGCCTTTTCAAGATTGTCATCTCTCTTTCCCTCTTGACAGGGAGATTCTTGGTTCTCACTCATGCATATGTGCTCCTAAGTACCCCTTTGAAGAGGGTATGATAGATAATAATCATAACGTCAAGGAACAGCTCTGCGGGAATTGTAACTTTGGTTTCATGCTTGGGTGCCCAAGCTGGTGCACGGACTTCCGTCGCAACGAACTGTCGGTATTCTAGCAATCATTGGTTTTCTGCAGATTATTAGCTCTATGCAATTGAAGATCGATTGAATAATATTATCAGGTGTGCAGGTGGATAGAACAAATTCCGAAACGAAAATACAATCTCAAATCTTAAATACACTGTTACTTAGAAAAATACTGGTGTTGGTAGAGATTATCAGGTTTGGGTAAATCCACACTTGGTATGCAGCATAGAGTAAACAAAAGGTTGAGAAACACTTGATTACAGAGATAAGAGACCTCTAAAAACATTTATTTTCCCTGAATTTACGCTTCAGAAAGAAAGGAGACTGGACTTTGAAATGCAAATTGTTCAATCTTCATGAAAGAACGTTGCAGAATAATGACAAAACATCTTGCGAAACTTCCTTCGCAGTCATGTGTTAATTGGATTAATGGCTATCTATTCCAGTGCAATAAAGAAAAGGACTTACGACGTCTGGCGTAAGAATGGTAACGACTTAATTCCATATCATTTCTGTAACCATACATACAATTTGGAAGCATTGTCATGACTTGAAAAAACGAATAACAATGTAGACATGTCATGTAAAAAATTCCTGAAATATCTGGATAGTCATACAATCTCATAAATACAGGGATCGAATCCCCTAAGCCTAAGCCATATAGCTGCTGCTACATTAAAGCAAACCTTCAGGAGCAGGAAGTTGTAAATTCCTTAAAAAACTACTTAACTCCGCTGATTCGAATCATTATTGAAGAAGCATCGACCCTAGAGTCTATGGCCTAGAGTCCTAGATTATGTTTCTGCAGTCCATGTTCAAAGAGAAGAAACTGGGCACTTCCTAGAGTCGTAAAAAATCGGATGATAGCAGATCCGTCAGGACCACCCTAAAGGTGAATCTTTCACTTGGAAGCGAGCTAAGAAGCGGTTCTTGATAGCCCCAGTAATGACGATCATTCTTCCTGATTTCTGTAAAACCGCAAAAAGGCAAGACATCTTGTGATCTTTGTAAATAGTTTTCATTCATAATATATTCCTTTTGGACCACACCGACGAGTTCTACAAAATAATGTTACAAATCAAGATCAGCCCATCAGTGGAGAATTGTGCCTAATTTAGGTGTCACTTAACGACTCTTAAAATCTCTCGTTATAAAACACATTACAGCTCGGAATACACAAAAGGAAAAGAAAGTCCTAGGAAGTTGAAGTTATAGAGAGTAATTAGAGTGAAATATAATTGGGATTATGATCCCGGAAAGAAAAATCTGAGACTGAGCTTAGACTTAAGGCTAATGATAGAGATCATCAGACAGAATTTTTGTATATAGTCTTTTTGAAACAGTTCTCTGGGTCTCAAGAGATCAAACCAAAGATCGATCGCAAAAATATTGATCCCAGGCCTTCATCCTTTGTGAAATGCTAATTTTTGGCTCCAATCCTACCTGCTAATTTCAACACCCATGAACGAGAATCGTGAGAGCGAACGAAGATGATTCAAGCCATTTAAAATTCTTTCTCCAGGGGTGTCGAAATGTCAGGAGTTACATACCAACAACTCTAAACCTAAACCCTAAAATAAAGCCTGAAGGGTTAAGGAGAACGTAACTTTCGAGGTGAGTTCATACAGTTTCTTCATTACGAAGAAGAATCGACCCTAACCTAAAGGAATGTGTGGTGATTCACTCTTGGTCTCATGGTATCTCACTGGACCATAGTCTCGGCGATAAATTATATGGATCTGGAATTTCAAAGTGCATCCGGACCCCCGAGTCTGAATCTTACAAGACTTACCTCATTGAAATTCCAGGGCGATTTTTTCAGGGCACGCTTCTTCCGTTTTGCAAGATAAGATCTATTAATGGCTCCTAGTTCAAAAATTGACTTGTAATTTATGAACTTATAAAAAATAGGATGGAAATATGAATTTCTTCAGAGGAAGTGCTCAAGATTCATACAAACATCAAATGAGGGCCCGGAGGCAATAAGGGGACGAGCGTTCGAAAACACTAAAAAGCATTGTCCAAACTCGAAGTTTCGAAATAAAAAAAATTATATAAAAACAATATGCACTTGTAGATAATGACAAGACGGAACTTTTTTTATATAAATTTTTTCAATCACATTTATATTTTTGATGATAAAAATGAAAAAGTGATAAAAAAATGTTGCCAAATTCAATAATTTTTTTAAACATAAATCGTCTCGACTCAGACAAATATCGCTGAAACTCTTTGAAATTTGGTATTCACATGCAGTATACCCTAGCGATGCCTACAATGTGGAGAAACAAGCAAACAATGCCAATTGTTTAATAACAATCAATTGCAAATGGAGACATGACAGTAAGCACATTTTCTTAGCTTCGACGAAGAAAAGTATCGAGTAAACTTCAAAGTTGAAACAACTTCCAGTGAGACATTTGTTCCTCAATAGCGAAGGAAGATTTCCGGAAATTTTTGGGTAAATTAATTGGAAATTGACAGAAATATCCATTTTGTCAGAAAAAAGGCGATGCCGTATTTGTGCGGTCCAAGTTGTTTCATCCTCTATTTTGATTCCTTCGTTTTAGTAAAAAAGAATGTAAACAAACAAACCGTCTCATGCCTTTGTTTTGAAATTTTTAGTGTGAAAAAGGTTCAGTGTCCCAAAGTGTTTCGGACTGTGCAGATCGCTCTCTGATTCATTAGATTAAATTGGATATTATATCTTTGGCATGTGACTGTGACACAATATAATTCGTAATTTCTAGTTACTTTTAACTTTTATAATTATGTCAGAACTTCAAGCAGGCCGTAAAAGTCTTCGCGACGAGAGCAAGTGGAAGAAAGATGTGACAAAAGATTGCAGAAATAAGGTAATAAAAAATTACTTTCAGAATTCCATCATCACAACCCTATTTTATTGTTTTAAAAAAAGTCTACGAGTGAAAAATAGGGGTTTGCGCGTTTTTGGTGCTATCTTCTATTGTTCTGCTGTTTGTTTCAGAGAAAATTGTTTGCAATACATAGAATATTACTTTTTTCTGATAATGAGATGATTAAACATCTTTATAAACAGTTGATTATTGTTTATATCAATTTTCTCTTAGAATAGTGGTAGAAAGTCGTGGTATTTTCTAAACTTTTCAACTTTTCTTTAACTCTTGACCTAAAGTGAATTGATCTCAGTTGAAAAAATAATTGTTCAAAAAAATCATTATTATTGACAACTTTCTTTCTTCGACTAATGCTATAAATTTGCGGTTTTTTCTAACATTTCCAACGTGTTGTTAACTTTTCAATTTGAGTGAGATAATAATTAACGCTTCATGATAAAACATTTATTAGAACGGTCTTTAATTTTTTTTAGACTTTCTTTACTTAGCGTTATGCTAGAAATTTGCGATTATTCTGAGATTTTGCGGGTTTGTTCTTAAATCAGGGTTTTATAGGTTATTTACTGGCTCGTTTACTGAACTGCTTCTAATAATTCCATTTTTTCTTGTCTGTTTTAGGACATACTTTTTCTTCAAATTGATATTTTTTGTAGATTATTCCATTTGTTGTTTATTCATTATTTTTGTCCATTACTAAAAAATTGCGAAATCTTGGGAAAAATCGAACCTTCTCGCATTTTCCTTAAAGCAGATAGTTATAAACAATAATGAACAGACTAAAATAGTATGTATGTTAGCTTCGTTTGAAAATTTAAAAAAAAGATTCTAACTTCGTAGCATTTTTTGAAGAAATCATTATTTTGAATAAAAATGACTTTTTTTAACAATGACAAAGGACTGCGCCAATGTATATAAATAATATACTCTACAAAGCAGTAGAGTTTCAACAATATTTGTATAAGTCGAAACGATTTATGTTTCAAAAAATATCTACAAGCGCATATTTTCTTTTAATTCAATTTCTTCAATTTCGAAATCACAAGACAATGGACAAAACTTTTTAGCGTTTTCGAGCGCTCGTCCCCTCATTGAGTATCCAAAATTGTAAAACTTTCAAACAATTTTCCGATTTAAATTGTAAATGATATAATATCTCAGAAAAAATTGCCCCCACGTAGGTTCTAGACGTAGACAAACTCAAGATTAACTCTTCTCCAATGTTTGTCGTATTCTTTTGAGCGTAGGAGAAGGTCAGAAACTGGAGAGTTGTTGAAGATGAACACGTGCGATAACAATATTCTAGCTAGGTCCATCTTCAAATTTCTCCTGCCTCACTCACGTATTTCAAACATAAAGGGATTCGTTAAAGGCCCTTGGAACCTTTTAGCTGGGCTCCTAGCGAGCCAAACCTGTTTTCCCCCTATTCTATCTCTACCTGACGCGAGAGCGCAACAGGTAGATATTTTTGGGTCGATAATAACTTCTGACCTAGCTAGGTGGACTAAAAGATGCTTCTTCACTATTTCAGGTGTTTTGTAGACTCATAGCTTAGAGTCTAGAGTTCTAGACCCTAGAGTTCCGGTTTTAGAATTTAGAGTTACTTTTTAGGATCCTGAACACGAACGCCCACTCTTAAATAAAACCCAAGCATAAATCTAATTTGCGATGGTCGTGATGGTTCGTGTTAAATTATGGATTTATTTTTTTTGAAGTGTAAACCATTTTACTTCTGTCGGTCATGATCCTAACGAGGCAATGAATAGAAAAAATGTGAGAAAGTGGAGAAATTCGAACAATGAGCTCCAGACGAGGGAAGAATACTGAACAATTTTTTGAACATTTGTCTAGAAGTATTTTAGGTTTAGAAATATTTGGTTTAGAGACTAGAGCAAAAGTGAAAAATCAAGCAAAAGTGAATCGGAGGATTAAAAATGTTAAAAGGAAAAAAAATTGTTTACATTCAACATTTCAAGGAATCTTGTTGACATTTTTTGTATAAGGCTTCCGTATGTGAAACATCCAAACATTTTGATCATTAATTCAACGACTAAGCATAAATTACGAGTGCATGAAATCATGATACTTTGTAGGTTTCAGGGTCGTATCGAATACTCTTCAGTGGTTGTCAACTCTCAAACATTTTGCAACACACAATATTATCAACCTAATTATTTAAAATAATCGGTGAGGGGGACCCTCCAGTTTTGATAACTCTACACCTGGAAAATTGTAGATTCAAACAAAATTTAAATATCCTCCTAGGAAGTTCGAAGTGGAAAATATGAAGAAATTATTACCGGATCCAATGACCAGTAGATCTTGGAATTTCGAAACTCAGCGGGTTTCCCGAGAGTGAATCAGAAGCTCTAGGTAAAAGAGTGACCGATCCTCGGTTTTGCGGTTGTGAACTAATTTGCGTTAATTTCGTAATGACTTGTGGGGGAGGATCAAGGATCTAACTTGGTAAAAGTGGAACTCCTTCCGCTAGACAGACGTTATCGAAGTTACTGGGAAGCTCGTGTGAAGGAAAATATCTACCCGGTGCAATTAGCTTGCAAGATTACTAATTAACCCCGTGAGAACAGGAGGGAATCTCGTACGTGTTTACCAACTTTGCAACTCAAGTCTAAACTCGGGTAGACTATCTTTTCATCAGAAACGTCTTTGGTAATCCGGTCATTCGCAAATTACTTTATTTCCAAAATCGGCGAAAAAAGTCAAGCCAAAAAAATGGCCACATTGTCCGTTGAACAATTTGGCCATCTTCTTGGTTAAAACTTCATATTTTTAAGTAAAAAATAAATTTTCTTTTTGGATTACCAAGATCAGTTAGGTCTTTTCAAAAAATTTACTAATTGGGAAAATTTTAGGTCATTCCAGAGAACTCTCGCCGGAATTGGAAGTTATTTAACAGAAAGAATCAAATCTTCTAGAAAATTTACGAAATCGAACAATTTTCGGTTATCTGAGGAAATCCTCACCGAAATTGGATGACTTCCAGGAGAAACAGTTGAGTCTTCTGGAAAATTTACAAATTCAAACAATTGAGAATTAGAAAAAATTCTAAATAAATTAATAAATTTGAACAATTGTAGGTTATATTGCAATTTTTTTGCCGAAATCAGATATTAAAGAAAAGTGAAGTCTTTCAACAAATTTGCAAATTCGAACAATTTTAGATTATCTACGAGAATTCTTGTCGGAATCGAATATTTTTCAATAAACAGTATAATGGTTCAGAAATGATGGAGGTTTGGACCATTTGCAGTTATGTTGGGCCAATCTTGCCGAAAATTTTTGGATTTTCAACGAGAATTCATTGTTGTAACTAGAAATCAATGCAACTATTCTATTTTCGGTTGGAAATTGGTCTTGTTTGGTGCAAAAGTTAACCTTGATGGTTGAAATTTAATATTTTTTGGTTATAAATTCAACCATTTTTTTACTTGTATTTTTTAATAGAATTTATTTGCTATCGATTTCAAATAGAACACTTTTTGGTAGAAGTATAAAATATTACATTTTCGTTGTAGAGTTTATCTTTTTTGTTGGAAATTCAAATATTTTATTTCAAGTTATATACGACTTTGTAGAGAGATTATTACATTTTCCATGATACAGAACTAATTAATTAAGAACTAATCTTTTCGGTTGAATTCATTTTCGGGTTGAAAATTGATCTATTTTGTACAAAAAATTAGGACTTTCATGGAAAATTTCAGGAATTTAGAGCATTTGAGTTCAAATTTCCAAACATAATTGAAAAATATATAACCTGATGATTGAATATTCCAAACTGAAAAGTAAGCGAAGAGTCCACTAATGCAAATGATAATTTGTCGAGCAGAAAAAGTATACACTTTTTCTGCTCGACAAGTTATAATTTTTTAAATATTAATAAATTGTTAGTTAAGGTAATAAAGTTGTAGGAATGGTTGAGGGTTGAGAGAACATAGATGCTGGTAAAGCTGAACAAAGGTCAGAGCCAATCTAGTCAGCAATAAAACGACTGAAACTTCAGAGTTCAACTTCAACTCAAGAACCTTCGGAGCAGTGGACCAATCAGAATCGAGCTTCGAGAATCTTGCTGGAGAAAGGACCTCGACTTGCGGTCCAGAGGTCCGTATAGCTAACCGTAGTATAGGTATATTCTATAATGTATATAGTATAGTTATATGTATAGTAAATACTAACAACCACTGACTTACTTAGTCAAGAGTCATCGATAATCCATCTATATTTCTTATTATATTCTTAGTCATAAGTCCATCCAATCGGAAACTATAAGCTACAAAAGCTATATTCTATAAGATGACGGGCCTCTGATCTCCATGGGCCTATTAATCCTAAGGGCCATTCTAATTCCCAAGATGACTCATCAGATCTCCTTCAAGCTGATCAGGGATTTCAACTACAAATCGATAGTTCATTGTAAGGAGGGTGAACAAGATATTCAACAAAAATCAAGAAAGGAATATCATTCGGAAAAATCTTGCTCAACCCTATTTCTTAAATTCTTATAAGTTAAGCTTACCCCGAAAGGGATTTGGCTTAAGGGTATGATAATAATTATATAGGTAGTTATGCGAAAGAAAAACGAATAAAGTTTACCTTGAGGGCGCAGAAAATGCAGGATTCTCGCATACAGGCATGGCCGGAAAGTTCTCTGAAGCTTCGTCGAAAGATGTCGAGATGCCACAGCACCTACGCAATACAAAAAAAAAAGTTGTACTTCTAGTAACAACATTTTTATGATAAATTAGGAAACAATTATGAAATAATGAAGTAGAGAGTGTAAAAATTACGCTGTGAATGACTATTCACTTCATAGTAATTGTTGTTAAGTATAGTGTGGTGCAAGCAACTTGCGTGGTCTTCAAGCGCAAAGGAAAAATGTCATACATGGTCAGACAAATTACGATGTGGATAAATAAGAAGTGGTCCATTGTTCTAGGGTTTGAGAACGATATAAATAATGATATTTTTTGTTTCTTTGAATCGTATGATGTAACTTGAAAGTGGTGTATTTTATGCAGGAATAAAACAAAACAACAAGATCAATCAAAATTTTTTGTTTTAATTAACTAGAGATTAGGAAATTGGGCCATTTTAATTAATTCCTTCCAAGAGTATTGATTTTAACTAAGCCTACTTTATCGTTTGACTATTTCTCCAATACAATTTTTATTAAGAAACTATAGAATTTGACTGCTTTTGTTGAAAATAAAATTTTTCGTTGGAAATCTGTTTTTTTAGTTCAAGATTGAACTAATTTTTTGAAAATTGATGTATTTTTTTTGGAAATTACTCTCTTTCTTTTAATGAAAATTAAACTCCTGGATTCAAAATTCATCTTTTTAGTTGGAATTTCAACGAAGTTGCTGAAAACTCATCGTCTTTGACAAAAAATTAAAAGTTTTTGTTTACAATTCTTTTCTTGGTTATAATCAACTATTTTTTATTCGAAATTAAAATCTCCCTTGGTTGGAATTTTAACTGCTTGGTGGGAAGGTAAAATACATTGAAAAGAATCCACTTTTATGTTTGCTAAAAATGATTTTCTAGTTCAAAATTGAATGAAAATTCATGAACTTTGTTAAAAATTAGTCATTTCCCAAAAAACTATCTTCCTGGTTTAAAATTAATTTTTTTGGATTGAAAATTCAACAATTTTGTTTGAACGTCATCCCTTTTAGTAAAAAAAAAAAAAAAAACTGATTTGGAAAATTTCGTACTTTCGTTGTTTTGGTTGAGTTTCCAATTATTTCCCATGTAAAACTGAAGTGTTTTTGGGTCAAAATCTCAACTGCTCAATCTTTTTGGTGGACAAATCAAGATTTTAGTTGAAATTTGTCTTCATTGTGGAAAATTGTCTCCTGTGTTGAAAATTGAATAAATTTAGTTGAAAATTAATGTTTTTGGTTAAAAACTCAACAAATTTTCATTTGAAATTGAAATCTTTCTTTTTAGTCGGTAATTCAACCGCCTGGTAGAAAGATGAAATATTTTGTTGGATATCCTTTTTTTCTTTTGAAAATTTATATTTTTTAGTTGAAAATTGAACTAAGTGGTCGACATTTCATGTTCTTGTTGAAAATTCGTCTTTTTCAGTTGAATTTAACTGCATGGATATGTATACATATTTTTTGAAAATTCAACAATTTTTTATTTCAAATAACAACCTATTTTGGTCGAAAATTCAACCGCTTGGTAAAAAGATGAACTTTTTTGTTGAAAATCTATTTTTTTGTTCAAAATTTATCTTCTTTAGATGAAAGTTGAACTTTTTGGTTGGAAATTTTTTTTTTATTATTGCAAAAAATATATTAATATTCTTTCCTAAAATACAAAAGTTACTGAAATCGTGAATATAATTTTCTATATAGTTAAAAATTTGACGGTTCTGTAAAAAAATGTGTCTGTTCTTCTTTTGTTTGGGAAAAATATATAAGATGGTTATAAAAGATGGTTTCAAAAATTTATCAGTTTAGATAAAAGATGTTTCTCTATAGTTCGAGATTCAAGTTTTTATTGAAAATTTATCAATTTTGTTGAAAAGTAGTCCTTTTGGAAAAATTAACTTTTTTGTTGAAAATCCAACCCTTTTGCAAAAAATTGTCCTTGTATTGTGAAATTGCCAATGTTAGGTTGCAATTTCATCTATTTTGCTCAAAAAGGGAACTATTTTGTTATATCTTTTGCATTTAGAAATTCATGTTTCATCCGATTGATATTTGAAACATCTTGTTGAACGTATCCTATTTCGGTCCAAAATTCACCTGTTTAAATCAAAATTTGTCCTCTTGGGTTGAGAATATTATTTATTGAGAAATTCTACTACTTGTTTTAAAATTTATGAACTTTGTCAAAACCGAATTCCGATCGGCGTGAAACTCAACTGTGATGTTACAAATTATCTCTTGTCAGAAATTTTACTATTTTTTTAGAAAAAAGTTTTTATTTCATTTTTGGTAAGAAATAAATCTTCCTCTTCGGAAATTTCATAGATTATGGTCTAAAATTCGTTTTTCAAAGGGACATTCAAGTATTTAGTAAAAAGTTATTCTTTTTCAAATCCAATTTCACCAATTTGATTGTAAATTGGACTGCTTTGTCTAAAACGAAAAAGAAAATTAATATCTCTGGTTGAAATTGATCTATTTTGTTACAAATTTGTTACCGTTTGCCTAAAGATTATTCTTCTAGCTGAGGATTAAAATATTGCTTCCTTGGTTGGAAATTATCATTTTCCTAGAAAAATCGATTTTTTTTCAAAATAGTCTTGTTGGAAATTTGTCTTTCTGTTTTCAAATTCTAGTTGAGGATAGTACTATTTTGGTAGAATTTTTCTGATCAGAAACATTTTCATCCCTTGTTCAAAATTCGTATTTATCCAGGAAATTATTATTTTAATTCGAAACTTGATGCTTCTGATTGATACCTGAATTAATTGGTTGAAATTTCTTTTCTTTTTATTCAAAATTCAAGTTTTTCTCTAATAAAGCTGGATTAAAAATTGATGAAATATTCTATGGACCATCAAACGGATGTTTCAAAGTCGATAAACTTGCTTAAACTCTCCTAAATATTATTATGGAATAAGAGTCCCTAAAATTCAACTTTCTACTTCATTCCTAAAACACATTTACCCCATAAATTCGCGATTTCCCAATCGATAGTGATCGACAAGATAGAATTGAAATCGAGGCACTTTTAACGAGAATAATCGTAAAGCAAGTGAGATCTGATTCCATGGAATTCGAACATTGGATCATTGGTCTTGTTAAGCTGCTTTCTAGATTGTAAATAAGCAATGAGTGAAGGCCGAGATTGCAGGTGTCAGACGTTAGCATAATAGTGAATGAATTTGCGCGACAGTATCAAAATCATGCAGTTGATTATATTGCAAAAAATAAAAAAAATAAAAATTAATGGTTGCGTAGGCATACATAATATGGAAGGCGTCAATACTACGACTACGGAGTACGAATGTAGTACGCAACCTGCGTGCTACAGTACCAGTCGGTTAACCATGCAAGATAGCCCACTATATCCTGCACATTATGTACAGGGAAAGTAAATCACAATTTCCGTGCCGTATTCCACCACATAGCAGAGAGGACGATAATTTTCCTTTTTCCGGTGCCGAGGCCTGGAGTAAATAACAGCCGCGTATACGGTCTTTCCTCATCGACAATATAAACCACCTTATAAATTGTTTTTCAATGCAAGCAATTGAATTTTGTTTGTTTTACCTGTACGTGCCAATTTGAAAAACGTTGGGTATTCTTTCTTGAGAACGTGCCAAAGGATCTGAGAGAAGAGCTGAATTCTTAAACTATTTAAAATTTTGGGGAAGAATGGCATTGTCTTTACTTTGATATATTTCTGAAGAACGCTTTTGTTTCGTGACAAAAATACACCTGATTAGAGGAATTATGTAATGATAAGTTGATTAATTTTGAATGAAAAGAGAATGAATCTTCTTTAAAATTTTAATTATTTTGGAGAGTTAACGCTTCAGGCGTAGGCTGATACATATGTTGATTTCAATGGGGTGTTTTCTTGGCTTCTAAGTTTAGAATATTGTCATCAGAGTTTGATTTGATTTAGATTTATTTAGATTTCAGGTTTTTTCAATGCTAAGTTTATTAGAAAGTTTTCTTAATTCGAATTGGTAATTTGAATTCTGGTAAAGCACTACTTGTTTTCCATTTACTTACACTGTAAAAAATTATTTTGGGGATTTTTCCCAAAAAATATTGGAAAGCAACATACCCAATATTATTGGAAATTTTCCCAAAAATGAATTCGGAAAAATATCCTAATTCATTTCCGAATCTTACTTTAAAATTAGGGAATTTTTCCAAAAATAAATTGAGAAAAATTTCCCAAAAATAATTGGGAATTTTACTTCGAAATTAGGGAATTTTCGCAAAAATAAATTCAGAAAAACTTCCCAATTTATTTGGGAGTTTTACTTTAAAATTAGTGGATTTTACTAAAAATAAATTCAGAAAAATTGTCTAATTTATTTAGGAAATTTTGTCTAAAATTAGGAAATTATCCTAAAAATAAATTCGGGGAAATTTACTAAATTACATGAGAATTTTACTTAAAAATTAGGGAATTCTTCCAACAATAAATTGAGAAGAATTTCACAATTTATTTGGGAATTTTACTTCAAAATAAAGAAAATTTTCCCAAAAATAAATTCAAAAAAATTTCTCAATTTATTTGTGAATTTTACTGAAAACTAGTGAATTTTACCAAGAATAAATTCAGGAAAATTCCCCACTTTACTTGGAAATTTTACTTTAAAATTAGGGAATTCTTCCTAAAATAAATTCAGAAAAATTCCACAATTTATTTGGGAATCGAACTCTAAAATTAGGGAATTTTTTCAAAAATAAATTCAGAAAAAGTGTCTAATTTATTTGGAATTCAGTTCAAAATTAGGAAATTATCCCATAAATAAATTCGGGGAAATTTACTAAATTACATGAGAATCTTACTTCAAAATTAGGGGATTCTTCCAAAAATAAATTGAGAAAGATTTCCCAATTTATTTGGGAATTTTCCCAAAAATATATTCAAAAAAATTTCCCAATTTATTTGGGAATTCCACTCTAAAATTACTGAATTCTTCCAAAAATAAATTGAGAAGAATTTCCCAATTTATTTGGGAATTTCACTGTGAAAGTAGGGAATTTTCCCAAAAATAAATTCAGAAAAATTCCCAAATTTATTCGGGAATTTTAGTTCAAAATTAGTGAATTTTTCCAAAAATAAATTCAGAAAATTCCCCAATTTATTTGGAAATTTTACTTAAAAATTAGGGAATGTTTCCAAAAAATAAATTTAGAAAAATTTTCTAATTCATTTGAAAATTTCACTTTAAAATTAGGAAATTATTCTAAAAATAAATGTGGGGAAATTTCCCAAATTACATGAGAATTTACTTTAAAATTGTGAAATTTCCTCAAAAAAATATTCGGAAAATTTTCCTTGGTTATTACAGAATTATTTAACTAAAGAAAAACCTAATCCTGAAAATAAACTTTGGGGATATATATAAAAAAATTTGTTTGGTGTAATATTTTCATGTATTGATATTAAAATTTCTCAAATAACTTGGTAATTACATGCAATTAATTAATTACACTTATGCAAGTAAATAAGGAATATTATCTGTGAAAAAAAAATTAAAAAATTTCTTCTTTATATGGAAATGAATGTTTTCCTAATACGCAGCACTAGAAATTTCTCCTAAAAAAGGTTTTGTAAAATTCCTCCTGAATTTGAAAAGTTTTCTAAATAGTATGGAATTTTCTTATTTACTTATTTTTCCCATTTCAAAATATGAATGTAAAAATTCCCAAACCGATCGAAATATTTCCATTCAGTAGGGAAATTTTTCCAAAATTTTGGTAAAATTTCCAACTTTTTAAGGAAAATAATCTTTTCCAACCAAATATGAGAGTTTGACTCACAAAATGAGTGGGAAATTTTCCGAAATTTTTTACAGTGTACCATCTTTATTATGACCCATAATCCCATTAGCACCACCAGCCCCCAAATTTATAATCCCCCAAACATTCGTAATCCCCCAAACAACAGAAAGTCACGCTTATTGATTCAACTAATAATCTTCTTGTCAACCGTTATGGGTGCGTCTGGTGTCAGTGCACCATAGGAAAATGGGGTTTAGGGCATTTTCGTAAAGTGGGCGTTTCGAAAGACCCATGGGGAACGACAGGTGAAGAGGGGCACAGCAGGGCCGTATGACCGTAGCCCCCAAGCCTAAACCTAAATCACCTGGGCAGTGGACATCAGCGCAACACCTACCTGTAAAATAGTTGCCACCAAATTTCAAAACAAATCATGCAAGAAAATGTATTCTGACAGAAAAGTGAAGTTGAAAAATCGTTTTTTGGCATTTCGATTTTAGATAAGATGAACTCGAAGGAAAAAATAATTGAATACAGCTCGAAGATAATGGACCACAGTTTTTTTATCCTCATCTCTCGAACCCTGCCTAATAAAACCACACCCATAGTGACCGGTTCTCAAATATTACCTTAGAGGATCCTATTTTTAGCTTCCTTAAGAAAGCCCACGAAAGGTGCACAAAAAAGGAAGTTAGTTGTATTCTCTCAAAAGATGCTATTAAATTATAAAATGGTTGTAAAGGAAAAAAAGGAACTAACCGTTTTTTGTTTGTCTATACTTTATGATATTTACTCTAGTCTTTTCAGTTTTTCACTCCATTCTCTTTTTTGGCAGACATTTTCTACGTTTCTTTGTAATTTTTTCACACCGGGGACGTAAAATTTCTTTTTTTTTTCACACCTATCGCGCATTCACCGAGAAGTTCCCGTGCACCGTCACGGCAGGGATATCTAGGTATTCGGAACGCTTTGAAATTATAATCTGCAAATAAGATTCCAACTTTTTTATTGTGTCTTCCCGCGCACCTTCATACATAACTGCAATACACGAGGCAGGACGAAATTTGTAAGTTTCCCAAAGTTATTTAAAAATTGTAACGTTCCTTTCATCTGGTTCTCAAAATATTTAAATATATCTATACTTTTTAATTTTTTTCCGTTATAAGAAAAACGTTTTTCAAATTCGTTGCTCTGTCAGACTTTTTTAGCTGACTCAAATTTGATAATC
The DNA here is from genome assembly GCA_011762715.2 of Neuroterus valhalla. Lineage (NCBI taxonomy): Eukaryota > Metazoa > Arthropoda > Insecta > Hymenoptera > Cynipidae > Neuroterus > Neuroterus valhalla. Next base: position 24,509 of record WSXT02088239.1, read on the forward strand.
GAATGGATGATAGCCTATATAAACAGGAAGAATTATTATTTAAACTATTCTAAAAAAAATGACTTGGGATAGGGAATTTCAGAAAATAATTATAGTTTATATTTTAGGGCAGGGGCTTTCAATGAGGGAGCATAATTTCACTTGGAACAGGGAATTTTTTACATGGAACGACAACTTTTTAGACTAATAATAGTTCGAATTTAGAGGACAGGAATTTACAAAAATCGTTGCTCTAATTCAAAATTAGTCATAATTTCAAAATCCCCTCTTCTTAATTTCAAATAAAGAAAGTACTTCAAGGAGTCTCTAGAATAGAGGTAGTATTTCTAGTTGTTTGAAATTTAAAATTGTTTGTTGAAAATCAAATTTTCTTGTTAAAGTTGCATTATTTCGATTCAAAATTCACCTCTGGTTGAAAATGGAACTATTTTGTTAAAAATCAATTGATCTTTTTTTGATGAAAATTCAAGTAGTTGGTTGAACGTCGATTCTTGAATTTGAAAATTAAAGTATTCCTTTTAGAATTTTCTTGAAACTTCACATATCTCTTGGAAAATCGATTTTTTGTAGAAAACTTTTTTTCTTGGAAGTTAATATTCTTCTTCAAAAATTCTTCTTTACGGTTAACAATTCAAGTTATACAGTCAAACATTTTTTATTTTAGTCGAACATTCATCTCATTAAAAACTCTTATGTTTGGTTCATAATAAATTTTTTTAGCCAAAAATGTCACTATTCTATTTTCGTTAGAAATTTTAATTTTCATGGTTCGAATTGATTTTTTGTCAAAAATTGAACTATTCTAGTTAAATTTTCATCATTTCAGTTAAACATTCGTCTTTCTGGTTTAAAATTCAACTAATTTAGTTAAACATATACAATTTCATTTGATTCTTCATCACTTTGTATATAAATGTAATAATTTGTTTGACAGTTAGTATTTATTGTTTGTTAAAAGTTAGTTTCTTTTGTTGGAATAAGATTTTTCTGTTATAAGTAATTTTTTAAACTGAAAATTTAACTTATTCCAATTGAGAATTCCATAGTTTCTTTTGAAAATCTATTTTTTTATTAAAATTTTTATTCTCAATTTAAAATTTGAGTAATCAAATTTCCGTTTAATAATCTTTTTCAGTAAAAGTTAATTTACCTGCTTGAAAACTCAACACCTTCTGTTGAAGATTCCTTAGTATAAAACTCTCATGCTTGGTTTGCAATTGTTTTTTTTTTTTTTTAATTAAAAATGTTACAGTCCCATGTTTGGTTGAAAATAATTATTTTTTGAGTTCGAAATTCGACTTCTTTGTTGAAACATTGTATTTTTCATTGAAAAATTATTCTTGCTATTTGAAAATTATTCTTCTTGATTGAATATTCACATTCATGTTTCATATCTTATATTTGAGATTCATTTATTTTTCCAGTGTTTTTTTAAAATACGTGTTCTAATATTTGCCGTGGAAAGGGACAAATTTCAATATAGAAGAATCTCAAATCGCCAAAGCTGCATGAATATTCAAAGATGAGTAGCTTATTTTCGCCTGCCCTAAAATTTTATTTTGTGAAAG
>WSXT02088240.1:0-11797 GCA_011762715.2 Neuroterus valhalla
CCTGTAAAATTACCATAAATGACCGAAAATGTTCATAAAATTCCGGAAATTTGTAGAAATCTAAAATTGAATCCTGGGTAATTCATCTCAAGTTACCAAAAATTGCCTGTCAGAATACTATAAATTGAGGAAAATTTTCATGAATTTCTGAAAATTTTTAAAATTGAATTTCGCTTAATGTATGGTACCATATTTTCCTGTGAAATCACCATAAATGACCGAAAATTTCCATAAACTTCCAGAAACTGATAGAAATTTTCAAATCGAATTTTGAACTTCTGAACTTCTTTGCGATCATCAATCATCATCAGCTTTCTTTTGTCTAACACCACTATTGGCTGAAATCATGACTGTTTTCCAAGAAATGTCTGAAATCATCCATTTGTTACAAAAAATATCGTACGCGACGAGGTGAAGAGGGACTTTTTCGACTTGTACTGAAAACATACACTCGTCGAAAAAGTCCCTCTTCTCCCCCTCGGGGCATATTATACTATTTTTTAGTAGGCTAATTCGAAGAAGATAAATAAGATTATCATTTTGTTAAGAATTTAATTTTTCTAGGGGACAAACGGCACTTTTGGAATGTTCATCGAGGGCGATAATGGGATTTTTGACGTCACTCCCTCTCGAGGAATCAATGAGGCATCATTTTTAATTCGAGTTAGAAACCCTGAGAAACTGGACTTTGAAGAACGAACTGGTAAATTAATGTTTGTGATTTTTTTAAATATTCCCAAGAATATTTTTCAAGAAGGTTAGCTTTAGTTAGGTCAGGGGTCAGGGGTCAGTGGCCAGTAGTCAAGATCGAGGATAAATCTCAAAAGACTAAGCATCAGAGGTCAGAGTTGAAGGGTTAAAGGTGAAAAGTAGAATGTGAGTATTTGAATTATGAAGACAGGGTTCAAAAGTTAGATGTCAATGGTGAGGTCTGTCAGGTGTTAATTTAGAAGATAAAAGGTCAGAGTTCAGAGTTGGGAGAAAATCGATCAAAGGTAAATGTCGAGAGGCCTTATATCGGGGTCATAGGTGAGGGTTTACAGACCAGGAGTCAAATCTTGGAGAATCTAGGTGAAGTGTCATATGCAAGGGGTCAAAGCTTAGAGATTGTAGGTAAAGGGTCAGGTGCCACGGGTGACTCCGAAAAAATTATTAATTCTAAGTTTCATATTACTAAAGATATTCAAATAAATATTCAATTACAGTTGTCAACTTTACACTTATTGCCAAAGAAGTTGTAACATTTGCCGCGAAGTACAGCATCGTTCCAGTTACAGTTTATATAAAGGATCAAAATGACAATTATCCCGAATTCACTCAGAATACCTATGAGGTTACGATACCAGAAAATTGTGAAGTTGATTCAACCCTCGCTTGGGTTCAGGCCTTGGACGATGACAGTGGAAATTTCGGTACTCAAGGTATCAGGTACACAAATTTAGGAGGCAGTATCGCACACGTGTAAGTTAAATTGAAAAATTCAATTTGTAGAAGGGAAGATAAAAACCAGCCCCTAAATTTTACGCTTTTCCACTGAATTCTCTATGAATTTGAATATTTTAGATTAGATTTGAATCCGCTAAGTGGAGTTATTACAGTGAAGGAAAATGGACCAAGTTTTGATAGAGAATTAGTATCTCGTCACTATTTGACAGTGGAGGCTCGCGATGATCTTGGAAAAGGAAATCGAAATACAGCACAACTGATAGTAAACATTCTGGACGTTAATGATAATCCTCCGGTTTTTTTACAAAATAAATATGAAGCTGTACTTCGGGAGAATGAGGAACAATTTGAAGCTCCTCTAATTGTCGAAGCTTTCGACATCGATCTTAATGGTAATCTTCATAAATCCTTTCATTTTTTCTCCTTTTGATGTTCTTTCTCAAATTTGTATTTTGTACGTTTCTATTCTAATTTTTATGGCATATAATTTCATATTCATTTACAGGAACTAGAAATAGTGAAATAGTCTATTCTATCGTAAGTAGCGAATATTCTCGAAATTTTACTATCGATTCGACTCGTGGGATAATATCCCCTGCGACTCCCATGGACTTTGAAAAACTTCCTGTCAGTCAAGGTCATCCAGAAATGGCAATTCGTCCATTAAGATTAACTGTTAGAGCAAAAGATCTAGGATCACCAAGTTTGAATTCTGACGTTCCATTAATAATTTATTTGAAAGATGTCAATGATAATGCCCCTGGATTTGAAAGAACCATGTACAAGAGAAATATTCCTGAAGATCTTCCTGGAAGCACGACAGTTTTACAAGTAAGATCAATTTCTACTTTTTAATCTTCTAATCAAGATGTAGATTCAAAAACCTAATCCACGAATTATTTCATTTGCTCAAATATAAGGAATAATTAATAATATCATGAATAATGAATATATCATGAATAATAAATAATGTCATGAATAATTTCTAAGGTGAAAGCATGGGACAAGGACCTGTCATCCCCGAACAACAAACTCGTTTATCGGATTCAAAGTGGAGCTGGAGATAAATTCGTAATCGGACCAGAAACTGGAATAATCAAAGTTGCCCCAGGTTCCAACTTGGATCCGGATTTGACGTCGCCAAAGACGACACGATATACCTTAAGTGTCGTTGCCATAGATAGTGGAACTGAAGTTCAACGTACTGCCGAAGTGATTGTCAACATCTCGATTGTTGATGTGAATAATAAGTCACCAGTCTTCATCGATCCTGGCACCATTGTCATCCGGGAGAATACTCAGGTGCTAAAAAAATCCAATAAAAAATATTAAGTAAAAATGGGTGTGATTAATGATTTGATACGGTAACATTATTTATGAAATTAGGTGTGGTTAGGGGGTGTAGTTAAGAGATGTGACCAATAAAGTATAAGGGAAAAATGGGTTGTTCAATAGGCGTGGCTTTGTAGATTGTGGCATAGCTTAAACAGTGGGCGTAGCAAAGGGCGTGGTTAAGTCCTAGAGTTCATAAAAGTACACGTAGTAAAAGGCGTGTCCAATATGATTAATAACAAATCGGGAGTAACAAGTAGCATGACAAAAGTTTAGCTAAAAAGAATAGGAGATTTTTTATGAAGTTAACCCAAAGAAGATATATTTCCTTCTACCCGAACTCAATATACAATAGATTTGCAAATCTTACGTTTTCCAATATATGTTGTCAAAACATATCCGGCACACCGAAAATATTCGATCTACTCCGGTAGGCACAAACAGCCGCAAATGTTTTTGGAACGTCGAAAAAATGCCCTTAGTCAGACTAAATAACATTCCAAAGATGTCCAATATCCCGAATATGTCATAAAAAACTTCCTTGTAACATACGACGTTTTTTAACGTTATTTGGCCTAACTAGGAACGCTTTTTGAAACGGGTGTGGTTGATGATTTGATACGGTCGCATTATTTATGAAAGTTGATGTGGTTGGGGGGTGTAGTTAAGAGATGTGACCAATAAAGTATAAGAGGACAATGTTTTGTTCAATAGGCGTGGTTTTGTGAATTGTGGGATAGCTTCAAAAGTGGTCGTAGCGAAGGGTGTGGTTAAGTGCTAGAGCCTATGAAAGTACACGAGGTAAAGGGCATATCCAATATGATCAATGACAAATCGGGAGTAACAAATAGCATGACAAAAGTATAAGTAAAAAGAATAGGAGAAGTTAAAACTGTATCTAAGAAACGTGAAAAAGGAAAGTGTGCCTGAAGGACGTTGCTTACCTCAATCCTTGAAATAGCGCCTGCGAGATATTTCATATTAAGTTGTGAAAAAAGGAGAAACAGGCATTATTCACTGCGTAATTTGGTGACATGAATGTGTGGCGTGAATCTCTACAAATTGGCATAGCGTGAATTTGTAGAAATGAGAATTGGGCGTAGCTGAGAGATGTGGGTTATGAAGGTAGGCGTGGTTGAAGACTTGTTGCAGCCAATGATATGACCAAGGGATGTTAGTGAATAGAGTCTAAGAAGGCAATGATTTATTAAATGGACGTGGCTAAATGAATTTGAGGATAGCAATAAAAGTAGGCGTAACTAAAGGTGTAGTTGAGTGTCATGCTTCACAAGATTAAACGTGGTCAGGGGTGTGTCCGAGATGAATAATATCGAATCGGGCGTGTTCGGTAGCATGACAAGAGTGTGGTTGAAGAAAATGGGAGTGGTCACAAGTGTATTTCAGGAGTGTCAAGAAGGAAATTGTAGTTCAAGGACGTGGCATATCTCAGGACAAATGTTATCGAAAGATGTAATGACGAAGGGATTTCAAACATCTTAATTGTTGAAGTGAATAATAAGTCACCAGCATTCATTGATCCTGGCACTATTGTCATCTGGGGAAATAGCCAGGCGCTTAAAAAACCTAATAAAAAATATTAAGTAAAAATGGGCGTGATTAATGATTTGATGCGGTGAAATTATTCGTGAAAGTTGGCATGGTTAGGGGGTGTAGTTAAGAGATGTGAACCATGAAGAATAAGAGGATAATGGCTTGTTCAATAGGCGTGGCTTTGTAAATTGTGGGATAGCTTTAAAAGTGGGCGTAGCGAAGGGTGTGGGTAAGTGTTAGGGTTCATGAAAGAACACGTGTTAAAGGGCGTGTTTAATATGATAAATAATAATCTGGGGTAACAAATAGCATGACAAAAGTATGGCTGAATAGAATAGGGGGAGTCAAAACTGTATCTGAGAAACGTGAAGAAGGGAAGCATGCCTAAGGGACGTTGCTGGACGTTGCTTACCTCAATTCTAGAAACAGCGCCTGCGAGATATTTCATATTATATGATGAAATAAAGGGAAACAGGCATTATTAACTGTGTAATTAGTTGACACGAATTACAGAAATGAGCGTAACGTAAATTTTTTTGCATGGGCGTAGCTGAGAGATGTAGCTAATTAAGGTAGGCGTGGTTGAAGACTTGTTGCAGCCAATAATATGACAAAGGGGTTTGGTTGAATAGACTGTAGGAGGGCAATAATTTATCAAATGAGGGTGGCCTAATGAATTCGAGGATAGCAATAAAAGTAGGCGTAGCTAAAGGTGTAGTTGAGTGTCATGTTTTACAATAGTGGACGTGGTCAGGGGCATGTCCAAGATGATTAATATCAAATTGGGCGTATTCGATAGCATGGCAAGAGTGTGGCTGAAGAGAATGGGAGTGGTTGCAAGTGTATTTCACAAATAAATTTTCATTTTCAGGTTGGAGCCTACGTTCACCGGGTTGTTGCAAACGATCCTGATATTGCACCGGTTTTGCGGTACCGGATTGATCCCAACTCATCCGAAGCCAGAAATGAGGAAGGAACGCTGATCCGTGCTCAAGAATATGATTACCTGGCTGCTTTGGAATTGAATGCGCAGGACGGTTTGCTGAGAGTGTTACGATTACTGGACAGAGAGAGGGTCGAAACCATAAAACTTGGACTCGTCGTTGAAGATTTGGCTTCTGCAAATGGCCTCCAATCAGCCTCCGGTAAACAAATTCAGAGCTCAATAATACTTTTCGAATAGGGAATCAGAAAATAATTTCTGCATGAAGTTTATAGTAAAATCAGAATAAGACTGAAATGAGCAAACTGTGTACTGGTTTTTTCAGCTATTTTGAACATTATAATCGAGGATGAAAATGATAACAATCCTAAATTCCGGAGACCATTTTACAGAAGGCCTGTGACTGAAAATAGTAAAAATGGAGTGCACATTGCAAGTATCGTTGCGGATGATCATGATAAGAATCGTACAATTACGTATTTACTAGAAAGTCCTAGAGAATTGACAGAATTGGTGAATTTAGATACGGAAACTGGAGAAATGATTGTTGCTAATAAAATAGATAGAGAACAGTATTCGTGGTTGAATCTGACAGTAAGAGCTACTGATTCTGGAATACCACCAAGGTAAAAGCTATTATCAAATAACAAAATTTCCAACAAATGTGACGCGCTCCGAAGAAAGGGTCCTAAGAGCGAAAACGCTGATTTAAAGGAAAAGGGAAAGAACAGTCGAGAGATGGCCAGGCTTTAGATGGAGCGGCTGTTCTTAAATTGCAATAGCTCAAAAAATACTCGACAAAAAAATTTTCTGTTTACGAATAATTAAAAAGCAACCCTTAATTAATATAAAACGACCATAATCCTGGACTCGATTTTTTTGCTCTTAGGTCCCTTTCTTTGGAGCGCGCCACAAATAATATGAAAAATGTTCGTAATTGACACATATAAATATTGAGAAAAAAATATTTAAATCCATCCCAATATTTTTTTAGATCAAATCTGGTAGAAGTTTACATCCAAGTTCTGGACGAAAATGACAATAACCCTTATTTCATTGTGGACATTCATAACGTCACAGTTATGGAAAATGCAAAAATTGGGACAGAAATTGCAATAATTATTGCAAGAGATGCGGACAGTGATGATTATGGAAAAATCACTTATCTTCTTGATCGAACGTCTGCTCAAGTAATACTCTTTTCCCTATAATAAATTATTGAAGATTTCTTTTAAATTATTATTGGTCTATGGAGATTGGTTTTCATTCAATCGTTAAGTTTTTCTGTCATGATAATTGTACAGATTGAAAATGATATATTATTTCCACAGGGAAAGTTTGCTATCCATCCGGAAACTGGCGCCTTGACCGTTGCAGATACGCTTGACTGGGAAACAAAGAGCAATTACGTGCTTGTTGTAGAAGCTTGGGACAATTATCAATTTGGATACACTGCAGGAGAATCAAGGAATGCTTTCAAGCAAATCGAGTAGGTTCCGGTTACTCTTGTGTAATATCTCTTTAATTTATAGTATCTCGATATTCACATTTAATTGAAGGGTAATTTCAATTGAAAATCTAGAACAAAGGGCGTCTGTGAAAACATAAAATAAAATTAGGTCATTGTTAGTAGGCGTTCAGCTATTCTTCAGCGGTCATATTCCTAACCAATCATTCAATTAGATTCAACTGGAATTGAAATCACATCGCTATAAAATTGATTTCACATTTCATTCACATGAGAATCATTTAAAAACCATTGCAAATGTTTATCATAGTATTTCGATTAAATTGAAAAGAGTTGCAATAATTTTTGATTATTATGTTGCAATTACTTTGAACTAAAACTGGAAATGATTCGCTTAAACTGCCGGAGACTTGTTCGAATTTACAGAATAGTAAACGCATTTTTTTTTTTTTTTAATAATATTTAGAGTTGGCGCAAGCCCTATGAAGTTTAACACGTATTCGCCATAAGAAAAAAGATGTTTTTGTAAATTTTATTCAGAATTCTCAATATTAGGTAAATCGAGTTCGAAATTCACCATTTCTCTTCACAATCAGTCACAGAATGCGAATAAAATAATACTTTTCGAATATCACCCCCATAAGTCTGTTTTATAGGATCCCAAAAAATCCGCATAAGTGAAAAAATAGGTTTTCCGAGTTTTTGGCGCTAATTATGATTTCTTTGTGGTTTTTCAACGCAGATTTTTTCAAGTATATAAAATTTTACTTTACACTGATTATAATGTATTTATTTAAATTGTTTAAACAATTTCTTATTGTTTTTAGCAACTTTCCCTTAGGCAAGGGTTACAAAGTCAAGTTTTTTCTGAATTTTTCAACTTATTTTCAACGTTTCAGTTGAATCGAGGGAATAATCAATTAAAGTGGACAAAAATGATTGTTTAGACAGTTTTTTATTAATTATAACGATATTCTCTTAGAATGATGCTACAAAGTTGTGGTTTTTTCTGGAATTTTCAACTTTTTGTCCACTTTTCACTCAAAGTAAGTATTTATTTAATTTAGTTCAGCAAAAATAATTGTTGAAACAAACTTTAAATGTTTATAGCTATCTTCTTCTAGATTAATACTGCATAGTTGCGGTTTTTTCCTGAAATTTTTTACTTTTTATCACTTTTTGATTGGATTAAAGTAATAATTATTTCATGTTAAAAAATTTTAATCAAACAATTTATTATCATTGCCTATAATATTATTTTTGCTTAATGATAGAAACTTGCGTTTTTTTCTGGAATTTTTAACTTTTTGCCCAATTTTCTCTTGAAGTGAGTTAAAATTTGATGCGATTTTACAAAAATAATTGTTTGAACAAATTATCATTGAATATGGCTTTTTTCTTTTTGATTAGTGCTAAAAATTTTCGGTTTTTTCTGAAATGTTTTACTTAGCTTCACCTTCTTAGTTGTGAACAAATAACGAATGAAAATTCGAGAGATTCATATTTTAAATAGTATTGTGTTATTTTGAGTATATTATTTTTTTTCTTTTCCCAATGTTCAAAAAAAAAAACTAGAACAAAAAAGCTGAATTATTTCAGTGAAATTTGAATTTCCTACTAAAATTATGGATATTCAACGCGAAAATTGAATTTTTGAGAAATAAGTTCAACTTTCAACCAAAGAGTTGAATTTTCGACCTAGAAATATAAATTTTTGATCCAAAATATAATGGTTGTTATTTGAAAAAAATTTTTTTTTTAATAGAAAACAATCTAATTCAACCAACAATTAAATCAATTCAATCTAATTGAATTTGATTTGAATTCCATTCAGTGTAAAGATAAACATATCAGAAAAGACCACAACTTTCTAACACTCATCTAAGAGAAAATGGTTATAAACAATAACAAATTATTTGAATAAACATGTTTGTTAACTCTTAATTATTATTACCTGACTAAGTGAAAAATGGACGAAAAGCTTAACGGTTTCGAAAAAACTGCAACTTTTTAGCACTAACCCCAGACCAAAAAGCCATAAACAATAATATATTGTTTGAATATTTCTTTTTGGTAAATTAAATTAAATAATAACTCACTTCAAGTGAGAAGTGGGCAAAAAGTTATAAGTTTCATAAAAAACGCAAGTTTCTATCATCAAGCAAAGAATATATTATCAGCAATGATAATAAATTGTTTAAACAATAGTTTTGTAACATGAGTTATTATTACTTCGATCTAATCGGAAAGTGAAAAAAACTTAAAAATTTCTGCAAAAAACGCAACTATTTAGTATCAATCTAGAAGAATATAGCTGTAAACATTTGCAATTTGTTCAAACAATTATTTTTGCTAAACTAAATTAAATAATTACTTCAAGTGAGAAGTGGACAAAAAGTTGAAAATTTCAGAAAAAACCCCAACTTCGTAGCATTGTTCTAAGAGAATATTTTTATAATAATTATCAAATTGCTTTAACAATTATTTTTGTTAACTTTAATTAATTATCACCTCGCTTCAACTGAAACCTTGAAAATAAGTTGAAAAGTTCAGAAAAAACATCGACTTTCTAACCCTTTTCTAAGAGAAAGTTGCTAAAAACAACAATAAATTGTTTAAACAATATGAATGAACATTTTATTATCAGTATGAAGTAGTATTCCATATATTTGAAACAATCTGCGTTATAAAGACCGCAAAAAAAATCATAATTAGCGCCAAAAACTCGAAAAACCCTTTTTTTTACTCATGGGTTTTTTTCAGGACTCTATAAAACAGACTTATGGGGGTGATATTTAAAAAGTAATATTTTATTCGCATTCTGTTACTAATTGTGAAGAGAAACAGTAAATTTCGAACCCGATTTACCTAATATTGAGAATTCTGAATGGAATTTACAAAAACCTCTTTTTTTCTTACGGGAAATACGTGTTTTACTCCATGGGGTTTGCACCACCTCTGAACATTATTTTTTTCAAAAAAAAAAAAATTTTTTTTTTTTTGTGGATTCGAACAAATTTCCGTGCGTTTTGCATAAAAATTAAAAAAAAAAAATTTTTTGGACCACCCTAATATCAGCTAATATCCAGTCTAAACTTGAAATCCTCGTAAATATGGAATATTTTTTCAGAGTCATTGTTATTGATGTTAATGACAACACGCCGAAGATAGAAGTACCAAAGGGATACACCAGCATCTCTGAATTTCATGATATTCGAGAAAATATTGCTCTAATTAAAGTAAAAGATGCAGACAACCCCATGACACCAAATGGCAGGGTTACGATCAAAATTCTAAGAGGCAATGAGTTAGGTAATATTGTTTATAGCTAGAGGGTTAATCCCCTAGAATTTTACCACAAGGTCGATAAAAATTTTGGAATGTAAATGCTTTTATTGAAAAAAAAAATTGGAAACCAAAATAAAACCACTGTAAATGATGTTTTCTAGGTCTTTTTATGCTGGAACAAATCGATTACTGGACTGCAAGAGTTATAGCAGCAAAACCATTGAGAGGACAGTTTGGAAATTATTCTTTGCAACTTGAAGCTAGTGATCTTGGAGTTCCTGCAAATGTAGATAATGCTATTTTGGATATTTGTGTCACTGATTATAATGATAATCCACCAGTTTTCATCAGTCCTGAACACAATACCACAATACGAGTACCTGAGGTAAAAAATTTTAATGAATAATTAATTTATAAGTAATAATTAATTTATAAATAATAATTAATTCATAAATAATAGTGATTCATATTCATTTTCTATGCACCTTTAATTTTTACGTTCTAACATTTTATTATCCAGAATATTACTGTGGGATCAGCCATAATTCAAGTTGAGGCTCAAGATGCTGATACTGGACCAAATGGGGATATTCATTTTCGATTAAAACAAGATTTGGCTGGTCATTGGAGAACATTCCTAATTGATGAGAAAACGGGAGTAATTTCTTTGAAACTTCCCCTGGATCGAGAAACTCAAAAATTATATGAGGTAAGTTTCTAACAAGTTTAGTTTTGAAATTGTAATAGACTACGTTCTTGCAGAAGAAAGGGTATAGAAGCTTATGGTAGGAATGGAAGTGGGTAATGAGATAGGCTCAGAGCACTTCCCAGCAAATCGAAATTAAAAGGTCATAAACATTCTAAAGGTAGGACGGGAGGAGGAATGGTAAGAAAGGTAAACATGGGGCGCTGGGGAAGAGAAAAATTGAAGGAATTCGGACAAAAAATAAAAAATGAGAATCTAAAATGTGAGGAAGAGGAAGGGGTAGACGAGATGATAGGGAGAATGAAGGGGGCAATAGATAAGGTAGAAAAGGCGGTAACACCAGAAGAGGAGGGAGACATAGAAAGGATAGGATGGTGGGATGAGGAATGTAAGGAAGGTAAAGAAAAAATAAAGGAGAGCGTAGAGAATGGAGAAGAGGAGAGATTAGCACAAGGGAGTACAACAGGAGGTGGCAAGAATATGAGGAAATGGTAAGCAAGAAAAAGCAGAAGGAAAAGGAAAAATTTAAGAAAGAAGTGGAGAAAGTGGTGAAAGAAGGAAGAGTATGAGAGGTGATAATAGGAAAAGAGGCAGAAGGAAAGGAGTGATTGATGATCTGAAAATGTGTGAATGGACGGAGTACTTCAAAGGACTGTTTGTGGGAGGGGGGGGGAGGAATTAAGGTTCAAGAAGAAGAAGAGAAGGTGATAGAGGAAGGAGGGGAAAATAAAAACGATACAAGTATGGGGAAAGTAAACGAGGCAATTAAAAGACTAAAAAGAAATAAAGCAACAGAAGAGGATGGCATGGAAAATAAAGCTCTCAAATGTGGAGGGGAAAGAACAAGAGAAGAGATGTGGAGAATTTGTAACAAAGGATGGAGAGGGGAAGGATGGCCTGAGAAATGGAGGACGGGATTAGTGATTCCGCTGATAAAAAACGGAGAGGATAAAAAGGTGGAGGATGATAGAGTTATTACTCTGGTGTCGGTGGTGTATAAGATCGATGCGGAAGTGCTTAGGAACAGGCCAGAGCAGGCGCGTAGCCTGGAAGGGACCCCCCC
>WSXT02088262.1:0-11796 GCA_011762715.2 Neuroterus valhalla
GTAGGGGTTTCAGAGATTAAAAATCCTACAGGATTGAGTACGTCAGGCATTGCTTGGAGGCTTATTATGAGAGTTGGAGTTATTGGGGATTTCGGAAAGGGATTTGAGTTGAAGGGTTAGATGTCTGACGATCTCCTGTAGGAAGGGGGAATATAGATATGTAAAAACCCGAGAAGGGTATACATGGAGTGATAAAATTTAATCTAACCACTGCCAGACGGCGAAGAAGTGCGCGCGCTACCTGATCAGGTTAATTCGTCAGATAAGAGAAAGAATAATTCTACGAAGAAAAGTATGTGCCAAGTTTGTCATGAATTTAAAAAAAAACACGGTCGCAGACAGAGGCTTTCCCATTTCTACGTTTTTATAGGTCGGAAATCATTTTGTAGAATTCAGGAGAGCATCTTGTTCAGGATGAGAAACGCTTATGTGTAAGTTGGAATCGAAAGTGTAAGTTTGCACAATGCATTCTGTATTCTCACAGTGTAAGTATTCTCATGAAGCTTTATTATCCTCAAGAATTCAGTCGAGTTTGAGGCATTAGGTAGAGAATCTTCCTTCACCTGTGCTTTTAGAAGTGGAACATCTTCATGGAGTAATGCACTGTCCTTACTTCTGATGGTAAGAAAGGCCAGGAGTTTCAGCTGCCTGCTCCACAGCTTTGTGGAGGAATGCTCCTTCTCCACTCATTTCGTGATTCTTGACAATTGCCAGAAGAGGATATCTACCGTTCACGGTGATGTGAACAGTACTTACGATGATTCGGTTGTAGGGCGTTGGAGATAAAAACTCATCGTCTGTCTTTATAGCGTGCGATGTGTAAGCGCGGGAATGCGGCTCTCAGGCACGCCTAAATATTTAAAGGTCTCTCCAGCGCCAAAGTATCCAATAGTACTCCCGTCCACAAGCTCAGGGTCGTTATCTACACCTGCGATTCGTCCATGTTTTAGGTGAATCTTGGTACATTAATCCAATCCTAAGTCCATACCGATTTCTCGTGTTTACCCCTCGGCGATTCTAAGAACATTCTTAAGATGATTCTTTCCCGAAGCATGAATCTTAAAGTCATCCATAGAAAATATATTATTGACCTTATGCTCACGAACATTATTTCCGCCGAAGGGGTTGTTGGTTTGCAGCGTCTTTGCATACATTTCTATCCATCAGCAGGTTCTCCCGACACCCTGCTGCGCCTCTTTTTGATCCACGTTGTTTGTACATCTCTCTCCATACAAGTTCAATTATTCTAAGGATCCTGTCATTCAGGATAGTTATGAACTGGGACAATATTACACCGATTTGAGGCACTAGATCTAGGTTTCGGATTCAATAGTGAAACAAGATCACCCGTTTTTCTACCAGAGACATATTCTTGACTCAAAATGCCAGTTAGAAGTTGCTCGTAACAGTAAGTCCGAAACAGAACGCGATGAATGACAGTCTCAGGCCTCAAACGTTTCTGGAATCAAAACCCAAATATACAACATCTCAAACCACTGTCTGTAGATCATAATGAATATCGGCCTATACACTTAACTTTGATTTTCATTTCAAATGTACACTTTAATCTTGGGTTTTCAAAAAAGCCTAAAGTATAAAATAAAACAAGAGTGACGGTTTACAAGTTGTTTACATGACAAGGAACTCAGACTTGCGATCTGGGTCTTCAATATCCTATTTGAATTTGAGAAAAATACAAAGAATCTGCATCCCGATTAATAAGAAATTCACTTTTGAGCATCCTGAAAAATGGAAGGAATACAAAATTCCCAATCTATCTAATCCTACAATTAAGAAAGTAGAATGTATCTACAAGCCTGATTGACATAGAAATTTGCTGTGGTTTTTGCGTTTTTAACAGAGTATTTTCAATAAGAATTATAGTATTTATCATTGCATACCTATATTTAGAGATGGTAGTGTTATTTCCTCTTCTGGTTTCCATTGAAGCTATTTCTTGTTTTGTTAACGTATCTTTTGTTATCTTTCGCAGCTGAATCGATTCTTGTTTTGCTTTCTAAATAAAAATAATACTATTAAGAAAGCTGAGGTTTATCAGTCATTCATAATATGTTCCATCTCAGAAACCAGGTGTTAGTTTATACATTCAAATTTTCATATTCTCATGTAACATATATACAGATCCTTTCATTCTTATTATTTATGATTCACGAATTTCAAGCTCCTTTTATTCCTCCTTATCATCAGTCAATTTATCTTACTATTTTATTATTATGAAATAGGTTGTTACGGGTTTCGATCATGTACAAAACTACAAATTTTGTCGACGTTTCGCGAACGTCGCAGCTCGCATCCTCAGTTTTTAGGCCAGTCCTGAAGATGCGAGCTGCAACGTTCGCGGAACGTCGAAAAAATTTGTAGTTTTGTCCATGTTCTCGTAATGATTTCAGTATAATTTTTTTCTGTGTATCTGTCACTCCAGGAAAATGGATATAGGGTGGTCATTTTCAGATCCTAAATGCTTATCTCTCAATTGCGATTCCCAAAACTTGCATTTTCGTGTAATACTCTTCCGAAAGATGTACTTTTTTTAGTGTTAACTCACTCTTCCTCTTTGAATCAGTTCTTTTCGAAATCCTATAGTCGCGTGTAGCGACTGCAAACGTACATAAAAAATGTGTTGGCGTAGGCGTTTCGTTTAGCAGCAGCAGGCTCAGATTGAGTGCAAAATAGTCTAGTCCTGAAACTAGGGTAAGTGAAGAAACGATGCTAATTCCAAAAATGTTCCCAAATTAAGTGATGAAAATGTCCAGATGGGTGAGATTGAAAATATTCTTCATCTCTTGCAGGGAAGCCATCTGAGAACAGTTCCTACTCTTACACAGAGATTACCGGAGAGTAATGAAGAATTTCTGGAGGGCAAGCTCAAGTGAAAAAGAAGTTTCAGAAAGCGTGTTTCATCATGAGAAAACCATTTACTTAAGAATCGTTAACTTTCCATGGTTAGCAACAAAATTTTATAATATATTTTAGGTTTGAATTAATTTCTGGAGATATATTTTCACATTTTAGGGATTTTTTATTATAGTAATGAAATTATCAGACTAACAAGTGGACCAAATAACTGTGTCATTCAAAAGAAACATACGTGTTCTCCAGAATTGAGCTAGATTTGGAAACAAAAATGAGTAAATTTACAGAAACGCGGCCAAAAGAGTGTATTGTAGCTGATCATACTGAAACTCTCAATGCTTGTGTTTGTCAAATTCATCAGAATTTTGAGTTGATGTTGGAACACGGATCAAAATCAGCTGAAAATGTATACAAGTCTCCTTGTATAGCGTGTCATCTTACAGACCGTAAGAACATTCCATTATTTTCTGCAAATTCTAATGGATTGAAAGAGTTGCTAGAAAGCATGCTGGTTGTAACGATACTGCAGGTTGTATAAGTGTGCGCCAATGATAAATTCATACGATTTTAAGAACCAATCAGGGCTTTCAATCTCAGCGGTGCGCTCGACAAGTTTCGTATGTAGTAGTATGAGGCTGGCGACGATTGTTCCATTATTCGATCACAAACAGTTAGGTCGTCTACATGTTCAGTTCAGTTTTAAAAAAGGGTGGATTTAAGGATGAGGGCACCCTTCTGTCACTCAGTCTACAAAGTCCATTGCGCTGCATCCGTGTTGAATCTCACAGCAGTACACCCAATCCAGGCCCTTCATCAAATTTCAGATCTCAGTGCATTCGCTTTATTCACCGTTCTGAAAATATAATTATTGGGTGCCAGGCATACTACATGGAACAGTGACAGGACGGGACTATCTGGAAAGCAACGTGAGCCTCAACTTCATTGACATACGACAGCCTCCCTAGTCATCCTACGATAGACGGATCGATCCTCTCTGATGCAAAGAGTTAGATTCTACATTCAACGCACTGTTATAGTAAGAAATGCGCATGTGTGTGTGTGGGTGTGGGTGTGTAATCACTTCAAATGGGCCAGCGATCACTCAATTTTCTCAAATTCGAATAGCGACCCCCGAGCATAGCACCCGCCACATGGAGCTTCTTTTCCGCTTCCATGTTATAATCAAGATTGGAAAGGTAGGGATCACTGAAAAAAGGAAAAAGTATTATGATAAATTTCAAAAAATGATTTATATTTTCTAATTGAAATTGTGTGTTTTTTCAGTGTGGCTATGATTCGTATATAGACAATTCATATTCCGCTCGCTCATCATCATTCGAAGAATCGATCTTTGATGGTTGTTAACGCAATATCAAGATGTGCAGCCTAGAAGTAAGAATATTTCGAGAGTTAAGAAATGTCTGATTAACCGAAAAAATATCACTTTCCTCGAGGGGTTATTTACTGAAGAGTTATTCTCGGAATTCTCATAACGACCGTCAACTAACTTCTCCGAAATCCATGGGTCGTCTATCTAGTCGTCCGTAGAAGTCTTGGAATAGTATATTGTTAACCGAGTGGGAAATAGCGAAAATGATCGATTCCACGAATGTTTGATGCACCACCGACTTGTGATTGTCAGTTGTTTATTGTCATATACTCCGGATGACTGACAGTATGTCGTTATTGATGTGGTTATGTAGACAAGTGTGAATATTTCTGCAGCAGATCGACATTTCTGCGCTCAACTTGGTAGTAATGAAACAAGTGAAACAGATGAGAGTGCAGAATCAACATTTTCTTTGACATTCAAATAGATTTTAACCTAGAACTGACATGTAAATGATATTACACTCACCGCTTGGATGGGCGTCCATCGCCAGAGCGCCGGTTTCTCGGCTGTCCATACTTGAGTGATACGGTCCTGAGTGTTTACCTTCGCCTAGTCAGTCGTCGCTCCAAATCTGGTTTGAACTGGATTTCTAATTTCTATCGCCTCAGGACCACAACCCCCGATACCGGTTCCCGGTGCGCGGTGAGTGTATTACCGAACTTTACGGTCACTAGTGTGGAGAAGTACACTTTTCTACACGGACTCATCAACGATCGTGGAATCGATCATTTTCGCTGTTTCCCAACAAGCCTCCAAAATCGTGTTTTTCGGGTGGGTGTGAAAGAAAGTATTTTGTTAGTCGCTATGACTCGAAAGGAACAAAACACGAGCGCGAGTATAAAAGCGAGATATGAAGAGACGAGGACAGTGGAAGAGTGAGAGAGATGAACTTAGGGAAACTCTTCGAGAAATCATCGTTTGTCGCTGTTAGTCTGACTAACATGAATTTGCAGTGAATAGCCCCTCGACTTTTCGTAAATTAGGGTTGTGTGAACATATTCTCGTTGTTTCAAGTTCTTGGATGATATCTGCACTATTTATCAAATACGCATATGTCCTACGGTGTGCATTATTACCAACGTTCAAATTATTAATCATTATCAATTACTTATAAGCCAGTAATAAAATTTAACTATCCGTTACTCATTGATTCTTACAACACATGCAGCTCTTTCATTGATAAACTTCTTACTTTCTCTAATAGTTCATTGAAAACGTACACCTATTTGAAATTCATGGTGCATAGTATGACAAAAACGTTCTACCTAAATATAACATATGAATTAAAAACATGGTGCCATCGTCGGATCATGCGTCTCGAGAGCTGTAAAGTTTTCTTCCCTTGAAGGAAGTGTATCGGGTGAAACTGGAGAAAAGACTGTGATTTTTTATCAGTTCCGTGCCGGAACTCATGTTTCAAGACCGCTTTTCTTAATGTGAAGTGATTTCATCCGGTTTACCGTGATTTTGTTATCATTCCCTCTGGATAGTGCTACTGACCAGCATAAGAACATGCATATTGTATTTTATTGTATTGTATATTCTATTATTATATTCTGAATTGGCTCTCGCCAATGGCAGCTGTCAACAAAATGAACGAATTTATATACCCGAGAGTGTTGGGATCCGACGTTTTCACCTTTCGTGAATATAACGGACACGGCAATGATAAAACTCCTAAACTCTATAAAGGCGAATACCGCTGAAACTAAGAAGGAAGTTGGGCAAATTGGAAGAATTATTCTTAAACAGGAATCTGATTTTGAAACGCTCATGAAAGAGTCACAATTACTAAAAGCCGAATGTTATAAGCTCGAGAAGAAGAATTAAACTTTAACTGTGAAGATATCTACCCTAAAGAATGAAATGCCCTTCCTTCAACTTGCAGAGAATTTTCAAAGAGAAACATCGGTTTTAGCCATGACTTTTTGCTCAGTGAGAGACAAGAGAGAAGAAAGCTATGGAAAGCTGAGGAAAAGCTCCAAAAGTCAGTGACGAGGCTTTTATAGAAAAAACGAAACTGTTACTTGATAACAAGCGTCTTCTGGATTCAGAAATTGAAGAATTCCAAGGTGAGACAAATTGGGAGAATACGTGTTTCCTAGATGATATTCCCTTCCGTATCATCTTTCGGAAAGTCCATAGAATATACAATTTCTCGAAGCTTTCCTCTTTGATGAAATAAAGTATTTCGGTTTTCGATCGTGTACAAAACAACAAAAAATTTGTCGACGTTTCGCGAACGTTGCAGCTCGCATCTTCAGGACTGGCCTAAAGCTGGGGTTTTTAGGTTGTGGTGTTCTTATATATGCTCACAACGATGCCTGTTATTTGTCAAGGATTCCAAGGATTCAAGGATTCCTCTTTGGTCAAAGATGCTGATATATTATTCCTTGTTGGGACCTGGTCTACTTCATCGCATTGGTAACTCGACCGGTAGAGATAGCCAATCAATTGACAATAACTCCTGAGGTCCTTAAAGAAAATTATATAGATGTTTTTTTCATAAATTAAATATAAAACAACATTTCGGAAAACTCAATGGGCTCGGCATATTTTGTCTACAAATTATATAGCAAAACTTTCACCCATTGCCTAACGGAAATTCTAAGCATTTTGCAAACTGGAATTAGTGGGTTCGATTCCCGTCTCGCACTCTGGAAGAGCTTCGGCGGACCGCGGAGAGTCGTGAGCCGGGTACCTCTAGAGTTTTTCAAGTTCTCTAGGTATAAGGCAGCTGTTGCTCTTGGTGGTTCGGACCCCACCTTAAGCTGTAGGTCCACCTCACCCTTGAGTAAGTGGTGAGGTGTGCAAAGGAACATAGAGAAGGTTATGCCGAGACTCTCAAACCCGTAACAGGAAGGGAGTATAAACAAATATTCCATATTCCATTCCATAATTTTTGTATCGTTCTCCAGTACAAATGTTTGAGGGTTGAAAAATAGAGTTTTTGCCTTATTTTATAGAGAAGAAATTATCATTATATTTTCAGAAATGTATAGAAAGGCAAGTCATTGTCTTTAAAAATGTTATAAAATTTCTGAGAATTCGGCTTCCGATATTTCCGAGAAAATGGTTAAGATTTCACCATTAAGTAGCGACTTCCGATAAAGTGAAAATCTAATAAATATCGAGTTCGCAAAACGTTGCAATGCTGGCAACAATATCAAAATTGTTTACCCTGTTCTCTGCTATCATATTTGATTTTTAACTGTTCAGTACTCAACAAAATTCATATTGATAATCAAACTGAGATTAAAAAATGTTATCCTCCATATTGTCAAGGTAATAATCATAATAATCGAAACTTATGAAAATTCGTTTGGACGGTTGAAATTGTTTGAGTATCGTTGATTTCTCAACGTTGGAACATAGAATGAATGATAAAAATGTTTTGAACTATAAATATTGTTTTATAAATGAAATCATTGCGAATTCCATTTTAGGTTTTTATTGAAATCTGAATTTATATTGAAAGAAAAATCAAATCTTCTGTAACGTTCAAAATTCAAAGTTACTATATTCAACACCAGAAAACTCAAATAAAAAACAAGAATCGAACGACCAAATTCGGACAAATACCCTCAAGTACTCCTATTGAAATTTTCAAATACAACATAAGAATAAAAAAAGAAAGATATCAGAGAAAGCAACTTCCGAAACCCCTATCTTTCTTTTTATTATTTCTCATCTTTTTTGTTTTTTTTTATTTCCAAAAAAAACAAAGCAATAACATCCGAAAAATCACACAGCGTTTCGTTGTATCTGTTCCTTATGGATTTTTACCTGCTGATAGACTTTATTACACTGACGAGGGTGTTGGGTGAACACCGGCACGTTTGTAGATTTGTTGAATGTTATTATATTGCGTTTTGAAAATAATAAAAATAAGAATAGACGGAAGGCAATAAAAGAGGAGGAAGGAATCTGGAGGTTTGCTTAATCCTTGATCTTTCTTTTCTTTTTATCTTTATGTTGTGTTTTGGAAATTGGGTAGGTACATGAGAGAATTTTTTCCAAAATTGGTCGTTGGATTCTTGGTTTTTTATTTGGAATTCCCATAGTTGCAGATATTTACTTTGATTTTAGGACGTTGTATAGAAATTTGATTTTGATTTTTTTCTGTTTTATATTTCTTGAATTCAAATAAAATCTGAAAAAAATTTGCAATGATCTTATTTATAGAACGATATTTATAGTTTGAAACATTTGAATTACTCGTTTCATGTCCCAACGTTGAGAAAATAACAATATTCAAACAATATCAACTTTCCAAATGAATTTCAATGAGTTTTGATTATTATAAACATAAAGTTTTCAATATAAAGGATAACTTTTGATAATATAAATTTGTTTATAGATATCAGATTTCCCAAAAGCTGTACTGTTGGTAAAAAAAATATGATATTAGTTACAGGTCAATCAACACTCAGTACGATTTGCAAAATGATTGTAATTTTTGGTACTTTTACAAGCAAACCCCTTTGTTTATTTGCATTTTTGATATTGTTGGCAGCATCACAACGTTGTGCAAACTCGATATCTATTAAACCTTAACATTTTAGAAATTTGCTACTTAAAAATACAACCTGAACATTTTCCGCAGAGATTTCAGAACCTGGATTGCCAAAAATTGATTGGCAATTTGAAAAACAATGACTTGCCTTGAGTATACAGTTTTGCAAGTTTATCGCTAGAAGAGCATTCAAAAAACTTAACCTCAAAAATGTGGGATCGTACACAGGCGAGTATTTGAGAAAACTCAAAAAGTTTTTGGATTTGATATATCTCGGAAATGGTAGATTTTTGGGAAAATTTGCAAGAACAAAAAATGTTTGTTACAACTTTTTTTATTGGGTCGACATTCTGCGACAAAAATTGAAATTAATAGATGACGCTAAAGTAGCGAAAAAAGCGTTTTCTCGCTTTTTGGCACAGAGAAAAATTGTTTATAGCAAAATCGTCAATGAGAAAGTTGTTTGCATGAAAAAAACCTACAAAATTCATATAAAAACTTATGTAATAAAATACAAATTGTCATGGACGAAGCACTTTTTTTTCATCAAGCCAAGATTTTATGAAATAATAGACACAGTCACGTATTTTCCATGTCCCATGCTCAACGACAATTATTAGCACATTTTTGTACAGCTTGTTTGACGTAACATTTTAAAAATCTTCTTAAATCACGTTTAATACTGAAGTCAACATATTTTTGGGAAAAAATTATTACTAATAAATATTAATTCATAATAACAATTCATCATAATTAGGAATAATTTGAAAGTCCTAATTACAAAAAAAATCATTTATGCAGTCAGAAGTAATGATTAATTATATACCCACATGAACGTTACTCTCGTCGGAAACAATGAAAAATCTACGGTGACAGGTTTGTCACGCTATAACTCGTGAACGGTAAGTCAGACAAGAAAAGTTTGTGCATAAATTTTGTAGGTTTTTCTAAGACGAACAACCTCTTTTATTAACAGCTTCGCGATAAAAAATTTTTCTGTGCCAAAAAGCAAGAAAACGCTTTTTTGGTACTTAAGTGCCATCTATTAATTGCACTTTTCATCTCAGCATGTCGACCTAATGACAAGAGTTGTAGAAAACATTACCCACAACTTTTTTGTTCTTACAAATTTTCCGAAAAACCTACGATTTCCGAGATATATCATATCCAAAAATTTTTTGAGTATTCTCAAAAACCCGCCCCTGAAGGATCCCGCATTCTTCAGTTTAAGCTTTTTGAATGCTCTTCTAGCGGTTTCCGCAAAAAAAACTTATGGTATTTTTTTCCACAAAATTTTACAGATCGTGTAAGAATGTGTAGAATGTGTGGATATGGAGTGGAGTCGTGGGAACATGTGTTAGAGGTGTGCACTGGAGAGGGAGAGGAAGGAAGAAGTGTGAGTGATTGTGTGAGAGGAATATTGGATGAAAGTGGTCAGGGAGTAGATTGGATGAGGAGACTGAAAGAGCTAAGGGAAGAAAAAGCCAAGGGTTTGTCCGTTTAGAAGGACGTTAGATCAATAAAGCGAAAATTCGAGAAATATATGAAATTGAGAGGTCAGAGGAAACGGAAGCCCTGGAAGCTCGATCATGCGAATCTTAAAATGGATGTAGATAGTAGCAAACAGCCGGAGAATTAGTCGGAAAATTAGTTGTTAAGAGTTATACTTAAGCTAGAATAAGTAGCTTAAGGCATTTATGTAACCTATTGTAAAGGGAACGGAGGCCCTCAAACCCGTAAAAGGGAAGAGAATAAATTACAATGCAATAAGTCATAACCATATTTCGCAAAGCCCTAGATATTTTCACTGGAAAATAATTAACGAATTGATAATTTTGTAATAATTAATAATGAAGCCGCATCATGAACGTGTTGCGAATTTGATGCAAGGCGAAGACTGGGTTTATACTCGGGTTTATATTAAGTAATTCGAGTTTGCAAAATGTTCGGAATTTCCGTGAGGCAATGGGAGAAAATTTTGCATCGTAATTTTTATAAGCAATATGCCAACTCAATCGCGTTTTACAAAATGTTGTTCATATTTAATTTATGAAAAAACAACTATATCATCTGTTTCAGGACCTTGGGAATTTTTTTGAATTCAAGCGATTTTCATGTCATTTTAATGGCCTCAATAGCTATACGTTAGTCGCGCACATTTTCGAAATGGAACTTTGAGCATTTTTCCCCAACTGGATTTTTATTTTGCGTAGGCATCAAGCCTTTGGAAGTTATTATTGGTTATAATTATCACTGGAAATGTTACTGGACAGAATTCGCTTAGTGTATCCCAATACTCTGGTGTTTTTTTTTTGTTTGAGAGGAAATTTTATTCTACGTATAAGAGATTCAAATAAGCTTCCTGAAGAATATTCACCCAAAGATTCTGCAGTTTCTCCTTTTCTTTTATCCTCAAATCGAGGAATCAACCCGAAAAGTGGGGCAATAATAAATTGTTTGAAAGAATACAACTTATGTGTTTGGATGAAATGATACCCCAGCACAATATTCTTTTGTAGGCAATCACGGTAAAGGCGTGTTTGATCTCATATTTTGTTACGCTGACTCTTTGCGTTTGGTCTGAGATTTTTCGGAATTGGAGATTCCTACATTATCAGATTATCTATAAGTCGTTGTCTTAAATACTAAGGATACTTTAATTTTTGATGAGAGATTATATGAAACTTCTAATTACAAGAAAATTGCCTGGAAGGAATGTGCGTAGAGGGCATACACTGAGAAAATGTTAGTTTTTCCAAATGATTCTTGTACTAGCGAGGATGTGGAGTTTCTAAACAAGAATCTCACATCTACTGTTTGAGAAGTCCCAAATGGTTAAGGCCTGGTTTTCGAACCTTGTCAATGTAAATAATTCAAATTTTCTGATCTAGGCAACAAAACTCTTTTTGTGTTTTCAAAAACACAAAAAGATTTTCAATCTAGATCTAGGCAAGTTCGATCAAAGAAAGTCATTTTTCAAGGTGGGTACACCTGAGGAATAATTCCCCATATA
>WSXT02088273.1:0-11796 GCA_011762715.2 Neuroterus valhalla
TTGTATTGAAAAAATTTATTTAGAAATCATAATTATTGTAATTGTTATAAGCAATGAAAGTTCGAATTTCAATCAACACTACCCAAATAGGGTTGTAGAGGATCTTCCCGGGAATTGAATGAGGCCTTGATTATTAGGATTAGATAAAAATTGCAACTTTCCCCTAACAATCTAGCGGAAACTAAGACTGTGAATAAATTCTGATAAATAAAAAATTTCAACCTGAATTATTTTTTTCTGAAGCGCACTTATAAGCCTTCTCCATAATACGCAGCAATTATTAATAGATACATTTTGGTCAATTATATGAATCATCATAAAGATTATCAAATTTTGAGATTGACTGTAACTAGAGTACATCCTTTAAGTTAAGAAACGGAATATTTATTCGGAATTATATATTATCTACAAATATTGTTCAAACTACGATTTTAAATAAGGCATCGTGAGTTTTTTCCGCAATCTAGTATTTGCAATCAAAATTAATAGATATTATAGCACCATTTCTAGTTTATAAAGTCATCGGAAAAAAATTACGTTCACTTGAACGTTCAGAACTTAGAGCACATGTTAGATATCAGATACTTTGCGCGAATACTTTGTAACTCATTTTACATTTTGAGTTTTTACAACGTTGGAATCCAAGTGTAAAAAGTCGAAATTAAACTATTCAAGCTCTAAAACATCCTCTTTCGCTATAGAAAATTAATTATTGAGACCAAGGCAGCACCCGATATTTTAATGAAAGTGCGTTGAAAAAAAACTATGAAAAAAAGCCGAGTACGACAACAGAAGAGACTGGAGAACAGGCCAACGTGTCATGTTCCCATGACAACCTACCACTACGAGAAAAATTCAAACATCGAACTTTTCACACATTTTAATAATGTCGAACGAAAAATTATCAAGAAGCTTGGCTTCATAAGTTGTTGTACAATTGTTTAATATTGTTCAAAAAAATATAGTACTTTCCTGTTGACAAAATGCACTCTTGATTGAAGGTATTACACTCGGCCCTCGTTAATATATAATATTCTTAAGGAATGAACGTTAAAAAAATGCTTTCTAGTGTAAATACTTTCAAGTTTCGAAGCTCAAGTATAATTCTCAATTATGAAATTTCTAGGTGGAAATTTTTCACTTTTATATTTTAGTTGCCCATAATATAAGTACTACTTTTAAACGAGTAAAGCATAGAAGAACGCTAACAATTTCTGACACAGAAAAATGTATTATAGAATAATCCACAGAATTTATACATGAAAATTCTCCATATACGATTAAACACATTCTATAAAATGTACAACTACACCAGAATAACTCAAAAGCTTGATCCATTAGTAACGTCACAAATTTAGGGGATTAGTATAAGGGGAGAGGAGGTTATATATGTGAAAGTCTAGCGGCTTACACCATTTCAAAAGGGAGAGTAAAACCATGACTGTAGGGATATCGATGGAGTGATATCTAGGATTGGAGACTAGGATTGGAGTTTACATATCCACTAAAAATGATTCCATTCATTTAGGACCGTAACCTTTGATCCTATATCATTTTGAGAAAGGGTTTGAGAACATCCGTAATTCATTTCAACATTTTTCAGAACTCGAATGCAGTCATTTCAAACTTTCAAATTTTTTACCTCAAGTAAAAGAGAAAAGAAGCATTTCCAGGATTATATACAAGCCGCGGCTACGTGTACCGAAATTTCGGTACAAATAGTCGGATTTTTTCGGTGCAGGCAGATGAATACTACCTTAGGAATAAGCTTGGCACAAAGTTTCATGTAATTTTCCCACAAAATTATACAAGCCATAAAAATATCCCTTAGCTTCGTGGGAAATTAACCCCCTTTCTTGGAAATCATAGGAAAAAATTACAGAACGAAATATATTTCCCATTCTAATTCAGAACCGTAATCGCTCTTGAATTTTAATAACATACAGGTTGAGACAGGAACTTGAAAATGAATCATTATGTAAATTACTTTGGTAACAAGAGTACAGTTTTGTTGCTTTTTGAGAATGCGCACTTGAAATCAAAATACAGGGAAGCATTAAATGTCAGTTGAAAATAAAGCACCCTCATTCTTCGAGTTTAAAAAAAAGCCGTGCCTACGTGTACCGAAATTCCGGTACAAATAGCCGGATTTCTCACGAACAAATTTTGAAAACTGGGAAAAGGGATATTTCTACCGAAATTTTGGTAAGAATAGCCGCATTTTTTTTATGTACATAGAAACTCCCTTACAGGTTTAAAATCCGTTTAGATTTGAAAACAAATTGAGAAAACAGTACGTTTCGAGCGATGATGAAGAAATTTACTAACCTGGATGTATCCGAGATGCGAGCCAACGGCGACGAGGTTTCCCCTCTCGTTCCAGGCGACAGAGGTAACAGTGTTTCCGTCACTAGACAAGTCACAGAGTCTAGTCACTTGACTTGTACAAGCAGACCAAAGATAAACGCAGCTTCCTAATCCCACGCTCAGTACATTTTGCGAGGACCAATCCACCAAATTTAAATAGAAATCGTCCTGCAGTTCTGGGGCATCTAGGACCTTAAAAGGAATCCTAGATATTTTCCTAGTCGCCTTTCTCGGCGATCTCAAGAGCTTCTGACTTTTGGCACTCAACGGTGACAAGGAATAAGGCAAACTCTGATTCAAGAGTGTTCTATCTTTTGTGGGTGTCATATACCTAAAAAGGTTTTTTCCACTCAGCGGAGACAATACTCGACGCTCATCGCATTGACCCTTAACATCTTCGATACCCGCCCCGAGTATTTCATTTTTCAAGAGGCACGAATATACGACTCCATCCCGACTTCCCTCGCCGTTTTCTCGAGTTTTTTTCGTGACGAGCCCACTCCGACTGTTTTCAGATATCATGGAAAAGGATACCTGCCAGTTATTTCCAGCTCGAGTAGGAATAAAACGGTCAAAGCTGTTATTTCCGATTTTTGTAGGCGAGTAATATGCGGGCGATGCGAGACCCGTCGGGGATGGGGAATCCGTGTGGTCATCGTTGTTAGGCTTTAAAAGTCTCTTCTCGTACTCGTGGTGATACATCTTGTCCGATTTAAAACGCAGACGCACTAATCACATACTCGAAAGTCACTACTGCTGAGCACTGTACGAATTTACTGTTCACAAACGAAAAAAGAAACGATTATCGCATTGTGTAAATGAAGCTCGTAGGCAGATTCTTTTTTTTTCAACGTTTTAACCTGAGGTCTTGGTCCGTCACCTTTGTCGCCGCCATTCGCGCATTCGACGTCGACAAACACAGCCAAAAGCTTTTTGTGGATGAGACAGAGATGGAGAAATCGATGTGGAAAATGCGTATCCTATCAGCGTATGCGTTGTTGCTTTCCAAAATCTCAAAGATTCCTATTCGCTAGGCCCCCACACCCACCACCCTCTATTCGGAAGATGATTGGCTGTAAATCTAAGGGGATGACTGGGTAAGTTATATACGGATTTATGTTGAGAGTTGCGTCAAAGATATCTTTGATTGCGTCGTTGCGTGTGCACGACGATCTAAAGATTTAAATTATCGTATGTCGATAATGCTGGAAACTATATCTATGTCTTAAAACACTGATCATAAAATGTTCAGGTTTGTTGTTTGAATGCATTTTTGAAAATATTTTCAATTCAACGTTACAGATTGGGATCATCATTTTTTGAACGTATTTAAATGGCTGCGTCATAGAAAATGTAGATAACTGGTAGAACGGTAGACAATAAAATTGCACTCTCAAAACCAAATATCTTTGTCAAGACGATGAGAACGCGGCATGATACCTCTGGCATTCTTGATTCAACATAACCTAATAATATCTTATTTATTTGTATGGAAAATATGCTGCGTCCATACCAGCAATTATAAACTTTTTATATTTATCTTTGCTTCTATCTACGCGGAGCTTCAGGAAAATTTCATTGGACGATTGAGAAGAGGGGGTTGGTTTCCACCTATCTATATCTAGCTGAACCCAACAAGCTTTAATAAGTTAATTTAGATCATTCTTAAAAAATTGTAGTTTTGCAATTATTAGTCTAACATGTTTTTCTTCTTTCTAAAATAGTAGTTATTTTAAAATAAAATAACTTAAGACCATAAGGAAAACCTCTGAATTCTATAAATTGAATTTAAAGAAAAAAATACCACATAAAATCTAAAAAATATCCTGTATTATTCTGATAAAATGATTGATGAAGGGTATTTCAGAAATAAAAGAAAAAAACGTATTTAGCATTCATGAACTTTATTCATTCAGACAGTCTCGGATGGTCTGGAGCCCTGAACGGAGCGATGGTTCTTTGCAAGAAATTCAGCAAATTCCTGGTAAGGAGCCTTTTGCAAAGGAACATCTTTCCAGAGATCTGGGGTCAAGTACGCATACGTCTTTGCAATGGCAGCGTAGGTAGCCTTAGCGAAATTTCCAAGAGTACATGTAGATCCTCTAGCGGAGGTGTAGCAATCCTCGATACCCGCCATCTGCAAAAGCTTCTTCGGTACTGGAGCAGACACAATTCCCGTTCCTCTGGGAGCAGGAATCAAGCGCACCTGGACGGATCCACACTTGCCAGTCACCTTGCAAGGTACCGTGTGGGGCTTACCGATTTTGTTACCCCAGTAACCAAGACGCACAGGAACAACAGACAATTTTGCGAGGATGATGGCACCTCGAATTGCAGTCGCTACTTCCTTGGAGCACTTAACACCCAAACCAATGTGGCCGGCGCTGTCTCCAATTGCGACGAAAGCCTAGAATATAAAGAAAAAGTGGTGAATTAGGATAACTAAGGAGAAATATGCAGGGCCATCATTTCTGGAATCGATCACACATTAAACGTATTCAGGATTCAAATTTATATTTTAACAAAAATATATATATTGTTTTCTCCAAACAAGTACCTTGAAACGGGTACGTTGACCAGCTCTGGTTTGTTTCTGGACGGGCATGATCTTTAAAACCTCGTCCTTGAGAGCAGCGCCAAGGAAAAAGTCGATAATTTCAAATTCCTTGATGGGAAGGGAGAAATGGTAAATTTCCTCCAAGGTGCGAATTTTGCCGTCTCTTACAAGGCGACCCAATTTGGTAACTGGAATCCATTCCTTGGCGTCTTCCTTTCCACGACCACGGCCACGTCCACGACCGCGACCTCTTCCTCCTCGCCCACCCCGACCTCCACGGTCACCACCTCGACTTCCAAAACCTCCACGAAAACCACCACGTGCGGCTGGAGCAGCGTCCGCCATACTAGAATAGAAATTTATCAAGTAAATTACAAGTAAAACAAATATAATTGAAAACTCGGTTTGCTTAATTGTTTGTCTTGAAAACATTCGAATCAATAAATTATAGCTCTACATTAGAAAACTGAATTAAGCAAAGAAAGATACTAAATGTAATTTTTTAAGCTGTAACATTTAAAGTGCTAGAACATTTGTTTCGTTGATTATTGCAAGTTTTGAAAATATAATGGAAATTGAATAATCACAAGAATGCAACATCTTATCATGCTATTCTTGTAGGCAATATTAAGTTCTTACTTCTAATATATGTTTTACCAACATATAAACTCTAGTGATCTTTTATCGTTAAAAAATAGCTACAAAATTAAAGAACAATGTGAAAAAACATAACCAAATATTATGCGTGATTGTGACACGAACTTCAAACAATGAAAGGCTCTATCTTATTAAAAACAATAGAATTTTACATACTTCAGGTAAATTTCTGTGTCGATTTATTCAAGAATCTCTTGAAAGTATACAAGAACCTAAGCCTGCATCGCTAATTGAGTATAATAAATTTGGACGTTTCTGCTATTCAAAAAATTCTGGGATTTACCGATATTAATTTAGTTTGGGGAATCAAGATCAATTGTCCCCGATATAATCAAAAGTTTGAAAAAAACTGGAGAAAATTGAAAGCCGAATAGACATGGAATAACATAACCTAAAGCTACACGTGGATAGTGGAAAAATGATCATAAACGTCAAAAAATCAGAAAATGGTATCAAATTTATATTTTTCACAATCACGAATATTTGTCGATTAGTTATTTATGTATTTTATATGTCGATCTTCAATAAAAACAAGGTAAATATCAACATTTTACTCACGTCAATCTTTCTTTTGGCACAAAGTACAGAAGAAAGACTAATGGAACAGCTTTAGTTTCCGGTAACGGTTTTAAATGGAGGCGCCACAATCGAGAGGCGCGAAATTGTTTTATTTGAATTTGATTTTTAAAGAATCGAAAATATCTCAAAATAACAAGTTTACAAATGATAAAAACACTGGAACCTCCTATTCTATCTCACCTGGGCAAAGAACATGAAACGAACATTGCTGCCCTTGTGGGTATTTTATACCACCAGGTTTCTTTGGTTTTTCTCCACAATAAAACATATTTTTTGCTGAAACTTAAGGGAAACAGCACTTGGTGAAAAATCCTGTAATAATAGTGAATTTGCAATCTAGTCACACACAATATATCTTTATTAGATACAAATATAGCTCACAAAAGACAAACATTACCTAATGACCCTAAAATCTTTTTTATCCACAGGTAAATAGCTATACCTAATAGTCTGAACCTTAATAGCACGTTTTTCATAACAACAATAATGCAATTAATAAATGCTTATATTACCATTATTTATTCTTCACCATTTGTATTATATCTATATCATTTTACTGTTATTTAATTGAATTTATAAATTGTAAACTTTCGTGATTTCAAATCGGTTTTTATAATAAAAATTAAATGAAACACTGAATAAATTTCAAAATTCCCTGCATACATCATATACGGATATCTATCATGAAATCTTTTGTTTTTTCCATTTGTTCTTCATAATTGTTCTAAATTTCTATTTTCTTCATGCCTTGACATATTTGCAAATAACCCAACTCGATTATATTTAATTTGTAAAATTATCAATTTTGAAATGGCATCAGATTTTATTAATGAGGTAACGTATGGCGACAGTAACGATTTTGATATTATTATCATCGGTGCTGGAATAACAGGACTCACCGCTGCTCATGTTATTTTGAAAAAAAAGTTGGATTAGACGTCCTCGTTCTCAAAGCAGATAGTCAGTCTTAACACATATCATTCTATATTCTAAAAATCTATTATAATTCAATCATATTTGAAATTCAAATTCATTTTAAAAAATTAATTTATTCTATAATTTAACATTGTTTGATAGAAACAATTGGTGGACGAGTGTTTCCATCAGAAGAAAGTAAATCTTTCCACGCACATCCACTTCAAAAAAATATCACACAACTTTTAGACGAGTTGAAAATTGATGTTGTACTTAAAAGAAAAACCGCAGCCAAGAATATAATATTCTTAACGGATGAAGGACCTTTTCATAAGCTTTCGTCTTATGTTTCTGCTCAAGTTTATAATTTTGTCATAGCGGTGATTGAATATTAAAGTTTGGATTGATTTTTATAAACTAACCATTCTCGTAATTAGCAATGGAAAATGTATCTAAATATTTAAATACTATTTATTTACATGGAATCAGCAGAGATTTTCAATTCAGGACTTGCACGAATCATGAAAATGCTGAAAATTTTGCAAGAATCAGTGTCGATGCATTATTATCTAGTTTTTTACTCTGCCAAGTTGCAAATTCAATTTGTCAAAGCCTTATTTTCACTTCTTGTGGTAGGCATTATAAAACAAGTCGAATGCACATCTGCATTGTGGTATTTAGTTATGGTTCATGGAGCCGGAGGTTTTCTTCAAAGATTAAAAGCATGTTTGGGCGATGAGAATCGCTTCTTCCTCAAGGTTTGAATTTAAACTTTAAAATTCAGTTGAATAACCGATCAATGATAATAATAACTCACTTTTTTAACCAATCCCTCTCTTCGCATGTGATAAATAAAAGGATGGAATGGTGCGACTAGTAAAAGAATTATCAAAGCAAATAAAAAACAATCGAGGCTTTATAAAAAGTTCCGAACCGGTTTCAAAAATTCAGTTCAATGACACAAGAGCCTACGTAACTACCAACCAAAAATGCTACAGGTATAATTTCTAAAAAGTTAAATAAATTTATTTATTTTAGAAATTGAGAAAGTCAGAGATCAGTATTTGGTTAAAAAATTATCGTTTAAAGCAAGGAGAGAACCAAAAATAAAAGAAGGAAGTTGAAGCAAGCCTGCTGCGAATTTTCGCTAAATAATGTTCATCAAAGTTTACTTTTTTCTCTTCTTTATTCTTTCACTTTTGCCACATTTACAAATTTTTTAATTAATAAAATTGAGTCTCAAAATTAACAATTTCAAATGGGAGAACGAAAACCATATGTCGAAACTGTATGGCGGTCTCTTATTTTATTCGTCCAGACTCTTACAAATTTCAAACTGTTTTTTTTTTTTTTTTTTTTTTAATTGCGTATTGAATTTTGAAGGAATCTGTCAAGGCCGATTTTTAAATTTGTGTTTGTTCGAATTTTTATAGAGCTGCAAAAAGCGAAAAAAATGTTGATTAAAAAATTTTTTTTCTCTAATTCTCTGTGAAATTTTTCTAAGTGGCACCAGGCCTCAGGTTTGATGCAAAAGGGTCGGCGGAAGAAAAAAAATTTGTTGATGTGTCAAGTTATTTGTCATAAACAAATTTTTGCAACAAATAGCCAGTATGATGGATTATGTTTTTGTGAAGAACATTTATGCATCGAAATCGCTGGTTTGGAGCAATGAGGTGAAATGTGATCATGAAAATGTGGTATCCAATATAATTTGTTAAATTTATTACCAAATATTATAAACAAATGCATAATTTGAACAGTTCTAGGCAGAATCAAACCGAATCTTCTTCCGATTGTCTTCGAATCTCATTGCCTGTGATCCACTTTGATGTATTGTTCTCACCTGATGAAATTTGTTAAATTCATCAAAATTTGTTAAAACAAATGCATGATTTGAACAGTATTAGGCAGAAACGAACCGAATTTTCTTCCGATTGTCTTCGAATCTCATTGCCTGTGATCCACTTTGATGTATTGTTCTCACCTGATGAAATTTGTTAAATTCATCAAAATTTGTTAAAACAAATGCATGATTTGAACAGTTTTAGGCAGAAACGAACCGAATCTTCTTCCAATTGTCTTCGAATCTCATTGCCTGTGATCCACTTTGATATATTTTTGTCATATTACATAATTTGTTAAATTTATCAACAATTATTATAAATAAATGCATGATTTGAACAGTTTTAGGAAGAAACGAACCGAATTTTCTTCCGATTGTCTTTGAATCTCATTGCCTGTGATCCACTCGAATGTATTTTTCCCATATGATATAATTTGTTAAATTTATCAACAATTATCATAAACAAATGCATGATTTGAACAGTTTTAGGCAAAAACGAACCGAATTTTCTTCCGATTGTCTTTGAATCTTATTGCCTGTGATACATATCAATGTGTTTTTCTCATCTGATATAATTTGTTAAATTTATCAACAAATGTTATAAACGAATCCATGATTTAAAAAGTTTTAGGGAGAAATGAACCGAATTTTCTTCCGATTGTCTTCGAATCTCATGGCCTGTGATACACAGTGATGTGTTTTTTTCGTCTGATATAATTTGTTGAATTTATCAACAAATATTATAAACAAATTCATGATTCAAACAGTTTTAGGCAGAAACGAACCAAATTTTCTTCCGATTGTCTTCGAATCTCATTGCCTGTAATGACATTGATGTGTTTTTCTCACCTGATATTAATTGTTGAATTTACCAATAAATATTATAAACAAATCCATGATTCAAACAGTTTTAGGGGAAAACGAACTTAATTCTCTTCCGATTATCTTCGAATCTCATGGCCTGTGATACACATTGATGTATTTTTCTTATCTGATATAATTTGTTCAATATATCAATAAATATTATGAACAAATGCATGATTTAAACAGTTTTCACAGAAACGAACCGGATTTTCTCCCGTTCGTCTTTGAATATCATTGCATGTGAGGCTCATTGATATTTTTCGACTCAAGATATCATTCAATATTTTTATAAACGAATCATTCAAACAAAATTTCCATTATGGAAATTTCATGATTTCAGTCCTCATTTTAAGGACGATTCATTGTACAACTCGTCGTACAATCAAGAGCTCGAGATTTCCATAATTAAAATTTTGTTCGAATGATTCTTTTATAAAAATATTTAATGATATTTTGAGTCCAAAAATTTTATCAGATAACAGAAATTCGTTTCTACCTAAAACTGTTCAAATCATGAATTTGTTTATAATAATTGTTGACGAATTTAACAAATTATAGAATATGACAAAAATACATCAGAGTGGATCACAGGAAATAAGATTCGAAGACAATCGGAAAAGGATTCGGTTTGTTTCTGCCTAAAACTATTCAACTCATGCATTTGTTTATAATTATTGTTGATAAATTAAAAAAATTATATAATATGACAAAAATACATCAAAGTGGATCAAAGGCAATGAGATTCGAAGACAATCGGAAGAAGATTTGGTTCGTTTCTGCCTGAAACTGTTCAAATCATGCATTTGTTTATAATATTTGTTAATAAATTTGACAAATTATATCGGATACCACATTTTCATAATCCCATTTCACCTTACTGCTCCAAACGAGCAATTTCAATGCATAAATGTCCTTCACAAAAACATAATCCATCATACTGACTATTCGTTGCAAAAATTTGTTTATAACAAATAACTTGACATATCAACAAATTTTTTCTCTTCCACCGACCCCTTATGCATCAAACCTGAGGCCTGATGCCACTAAGAAAAATTTTCACAGAGAATTAGAGAAAAAAAATTTTCAAATCACCATTTTTTTCGCTATTTGCAGCTCTATAAAAATTTTTAAAAATCATAATTTGAAAATCGGCCTCGACAGATTTCTTCAGAATTCAATACTGAATTTTCTCAATAAAAAAATTGAAAATCGATGAAGAATTGTGACCTACAGGTGATTTTGAAGATCGTTTTTTCATTTCACCACACTGTGGCGTCGCGGAATTTCAGGTTTGTAAAACCTATGTATAATTGTTAGAAAATAAACGAGATCAAATAAAAAGATAAGGAAGAAAAAGTATAAAAGATAAAAGACAGTACCCTAAAGTCTCATTTACAAAAATTTCTCTTCCCTTATCAGATGCGATTATATAATGATGGCAGTACCACCCCTCGAGAGTAGTTACATAATCATCGAGCCCTCGTTATCTCTGAATTTTCCAAAGGGCCAGACCCTTTCCGAAAGAGGGACAAATGTATTTTTTACTGCCACATTTGAGCGACAATTCTGGAGAGATAACTGCAATAACATAGGGGATGTTGTGGCGACTTTAGACTGTGACTCAAACTTGAAACTGCATGGCTTACGATGCCACACATTCCGATGACGAATCGCGACCAGTTATTGCAGGTTTCCTTTCAGAATCAAATTATCAGACAGTTAAAAAATTCAAGCTTTTGGAATCTCTGAGCAAATCTTTTGGAAGCAACTTGGCAGGAAAATGCACCTCCTATTTAGA
Source organism: Neuroterus valhalla (assembly GCA_011762715.2). Classification (NCBI taxonomy): domain Eukaryota; kingdom Metazoa; phylum Arthropoda; class Insecta; order Hymenoptera; family Cynipidae; genus Neuroterus; species Neuroterus valhalla. The sequence goes on from WSXT02088273.1 coordinate 11,581, forward strand.
AAGAAAGTGGATGCCTCTTCATTCTTCTGAAATCACAGATAGTACAATAGGGTGGTCCAAAAATGCATAACAAAAATCTTTTTTCGAATTTTTATCCAAAACGCCCGGAAATTCGTTCGAATCCACAAAAAAATAAATACATATTTTTTGTTCTGAAAAAAAAAAAAATATTTAGAGGTGCCGCAAGCCCCGTGAAGTTTAACACGTATTTCCCAT
>WSXT02088284.1:0-11796 GCA_011762715.2 Neuroterus valhalla
ATGTATTCGTTAAAGCCGGAGAAGCTTTAACAAAAAAGAATTCACACTCATCAAATTTAAGTAGTCGACATTTCGCTGAAGAGTTTTACAAGCTCTATATAACTGTAGGGAGGTACAAAGGCCGAGCGCGTAGCGAAAAGTAAGTCCATAACCGAGCGCGGAGCGCGAGGTGAGATTACCATCGAGCGCAAAGCGCGAGATCTGAAAGACGCTCGCCCTAGGCGCGCTCAAACTTGCGAGCGTAGCGAGCCGCGCGTGAAGTGCGCAATGAGAATGTACCCCCGCAGCGGGCAGATTTTCTTAGTTGCGCAAAAAATATCATTCGTTTAAAAAATTAATTTTCCGGAAATATTTTTTAAATCGTATTTTCTGAATTCAAAATAATATTGAACGATTTTGAAGAGTCTTAAATTTTTCTAGAAGCATTATGTCATTGTTCGAACAATTTTTATTTGTCCAAGAAATTTCCCAATAAAAAATTTGGATCAATGATATAGAATATCCAACATACAATTATTTTCGTGAATATAGATTAGATTAGATTTATCACTCCATGTTTACCCTTTTCGGGTTATAACAAATCTATTTTCCCCCCTCCCACAGGAGATCGCCAGACATTTAACCCTTCAACTCAAATCCCTTCCCGAAATCCCCAATAACCTCAACTCTCATAATAAGCCTCCAAGCAATGCCTGACGTACTCAATCCTGTGGAATTTTTAATCTCTGAAACCCCTACCGTCTGCAGCCAGATTTTTAATTTAAAACGCTCGCATCCGCCTGAACATTCGGTCAGAGGAGAGGAAAACTGCAGAAAACTAAAACTCCTGAGTGCAGTCGATTATCGATAGACGAGTTTAGATGTAGGCATTCGATAGCATCGAATGCCTACACTGACCCTCGGCGTCGAATCTCCCGCTCGACAGTAATTAAACATGGTATAAACACGACCCATCGAGAATCCCGAACAGTCACCCACCCGAGCGCGAACCGCGCCCATTCATGCTTGACATTCGAGATCCCGTCCAAGTCGGAAGTTACCACGCAGCTACTGCCGTCGGTTATTTTCGTGAATATATATTGATATATTTTTCGTGTCCTACAGTATGTCAGCTTGATATTTATTGCATAACTTCCTAATGCTCTAATGAAATATAATCTAAATTTATTTTTTCGCAGTCTTATTGGAACACTTATCACAAAATATTGTTTTTTTGCCGAAGACAATGTTTTCTTCTTGATATCTGGAAACTGTTTTTTATAATTTTTTAGTATTTGTAGCATCTTAATATTGATAAAGAGTATAGAAATGTATAAAAAATCAGTCTTTTGAAACTTGAATCATAAATAATCTACACCAGTGAAAATAACATAAAGCTTTTGATAAAACTTACTTCTCTTAGAAGATATGTATTGGTGATTTTGTATCCTACTCTATTCAATTCTCCTGAAGGTAGCGAAGGAAACTACTCGAGCAGATAAAAATTGTTCGAACAATTGGAAAGATTTGTTAAACATTTGGAGAAATGTATGAAAGTTATAAAATTATTCAACGAAAAATTGCGTAGGATACCAATTTGGCCTCGAATTTTGCAGAAAAGTGAACATCTATGGCTCAATTTCTGGGAATTTCGAAAATAGACAGAAAACAATTGTTTGAATAATATAGCAAAACGTTTCTGAACCACTCCAAACAATGACAAACTATTAAATTCCAATAAAAAAATGCGATTATTTCTGACATTTTTTGAAAATGAATAATTGTTTGAATGAGTTAAATTTGTTTAAACAAATAAAAATTGTTCATAATGATGTGTAGTTTCATAAAAAATTGATAAACTAAAACTTTATTATTCACTGATTACTGTAAAAGTCCGAAGTGCCTCAATAAAAAACCAGAATTTATTCTTAGAAATGATGAGTAAAATGTGAAATAGAAAAAATGTTCGCCAAATTTCCAAACACGTCGGTCGATTAAAATTTTTAGGAAAATTATCTGAATAGAATAGAGAAAGGGTCAGAGTCCACGAAAAAAACGCAAAAACAAAGGTAAGATCTGCGTGGGTGATCCGTGTTGAACGTGTAACTCTAACGCTCTAACCGGTCTCACGATGTTTTCGTTTGAGACGCTGTAGAGTTTAGATTTTGTCCCATCAACTTTCCGGGGTAAGGAAAAGGGTATGCATTGTAGCGACCAGCACAGCTTGGGCGTGACATAGGGTCTGCTCAAACATTTTGACGCTAGGATTGGTAGTTCTTTGCCGTAAAATTACTGCTCGGAGACTTTTCGTACTCTACTGTTTTCTGATAGTTATTTAATAGCAATTTTCTTTCTGTGTACATTAATTTGTTCATAATGAATCAAATTTACATTCGTATTTTTATAATTTCCGAAATAATCATTAGAACCCGAGTAATCAGTCTTCGAAGATAGGGTAACTTTGAACAATAATATTTTATAATAGATTTTTTTTAGAAATTGAAAAAATCCTGCAGTAACCTCATTCTTTTGCGAATTGAGGGATACTACATGAGTCATAATTTTCGAAATACTTTCAAAGCAAAGCAAGTATATACGATACCCCTCCAAAATGCCCTGTACCCAGCCCTCTTAACATATTTTGAACTCCGTGGTGTAACTGAGGAGTTATGAAGGCCTCCATCCAAATCATCAATGACAAAAGGCAAGGGATAAACAGAATAATATTTATTCTTAATGTTAATATCTTTTTTCTCTAGAATCTTTAGGAATTCTGCAAAAATTAATTTATTCAGTTTACCAATTATTCCTAGACATTTCAATCGAACGAAATAAGTTCTTCTGTCTCGAGCTTAGATTCTTGATTTTGCCGCTGTAGTTCTGTCGTTTGGGATTGAACAGGAGACTGAAAATGCATTGGATGATTTGAAGCCGTTGCTCGGGGCGGTCCTTGTAGTCCGTGTATTCCAGAAACATTCAAGTTAGGAATGTGTTGAGAAGATTGCGCAGGAATATTATTAGCACTAGTTGGTGGCATTTGAATGGACCCTGTATCTTGTGATGGAATGCTGGTGTTCGAAGTGCTATGCTGGAGGATGTTTCCAGACGGTGAAAGAGATGGTACTTGTTGCTGTACTGACGAATGAAGTCCTATTTGCCCGGGTTTGAGGCGTGACAAAGTCGACGCTGCACCAGGAGAACACTGAGTTTGAGGTCCTGTTTGACTAGCTAATGCCTGATGAGTAGGTATCTGAACCGGTGTTCCCTGTGGATGTACTGTTTGCAGCGATTCAAGCTGAACACCGTGATTGGGCAATCCTTGTGAGGGTGGCCTATGGCTCGGGATACTTCGTGGCATTTCTACGTCACTAGAATGACTTTGCTGATTCGTAAATCTCATATGGGGCGTGCTTTGAGGCAGCATTTGACGGAGAGGCCTAACTCCTATTTGAGAGACCTAGAAGAAAAGAACATGCACACTATTAATACATACGCGGGACTTAGTTCTAAGGATTTCGTGGGAAACTATTTCTGAGTCGATAAGATGACTGTCCATTTGTTAGCACGTTGGCGCAAAAACTACCAGGTCCAAAGAACTCATTTTCTGCATAAGGATGTGTTTACCGTGTAAAATGCAAGGACAAATAATGCCGAACTTAGTGAAAATATTCATGTTGACGTTGCTACGCAATAAATAAAAATCAAGGCCTTCAACTTGAAATGTCCCTGCTATTACGCTTAACGCGAAAATATTCACGTCAATCTAATTTGAGGAAAAATAACTCGAAACCTAATGGAAATACTCAGAAAGACGTTGCAATAAGCAAAAACATGAAAATTTAGGGCTTTCAATCCAAAATTTCTCGAAACTGACTCAAATGTGGCTTAAACCAAGAATACGGAACCGGGAATTTCCCGAAAGAGCGAAATGGTTAGTTTATACACTTCTAGAGGGAAAATTTCGAACCCTAAGTGTTCAAAATGATTAAATCAATTAACTTTAGTCCAAAAATCAAAAGCTTTCAGGATCTTTAAATGCTGATGAGCACTCCGTTCCACGCGTCCAGAGATAACAAAAATAACACCATAATTATCTTGAGAATAGAGCAGCATAAATTCAGGTTTATTATTCTTAAAATTACAATTCTCGAATCCAACGACTTGAATTATAGAACCGTGTCGAACATCCAAACGACTTTAGCTGTTCATCGGAAACGAATTTTAGTGTTTTAATATAAAAAGCCGTTTCACGCCAAAAGCGGACGAGAGTCCACTTAACTAACAACTTACACTTTCTACACGCATTAACATACACTATTGTTCGAATCCAGCGATCTCTAGTAGCTTAGTTTCGATGCGAGAAACTCAATTTAAATTTATAACTGAATCAACTCAAAACATTTCCACCCCACTTGGATCATTACGGTCCAAATAATGAACTTACTGCCACAATCGCCGCGTTGACGAACGATTTTGTTCAACATTTTCTATTGGAAATTCAGGCACTGCAGTTAATTTTCCTCCAATTCATAAATGTTCTGGTCCTAATACTCTGAGATCTTCTGTATCAATTGACGAAGCACATAATGGTCGAGAATTTAAACATGATTCGATTTGACATAATAATGTGGCAAAGTCTTTGAAAGTAGGCGTATGCGCTCCAAGAATACGACGCAAATGATATTTCACGCTACGAACTCCAGCCTCTCGAATCCTCCCAAAATGAGGCGCAGCTGGCGGGATGAAATCCCATGGAATTTTATCATTCGACAAATCCATTTCAACTTCAGGAGATCGCGTCACCTTTCGGAATGTTTCCACAAGTTCCCGAATAGTAATCTGGAAGTTTGTTCCACGAGCACTATGAATTTTATAAGGTAAAGCTCGACGCAGTACAAAACCTTTGAGAGTAGCAAAAAATGCTTCAGTGGTGTAGTCACTTACTAGCTCGAAACGTGTGGTTCTTACAGCAAAACAAATATGCACGGTAAGGTATGCCGATTGCGAAGTGTAACTTCTACCGCGATGAGTAGTTATTTTAACAAGACCCGTGTATAAAATTCCTACATGTGTGAAGGGTCGTCCAGGTCGTGTAACACGACTTTAAGGCACCCTGCAATCAACTTATTGGACACTTCAGCACGTAATCGTACACAAGAGATACAATTGTAAATCATCAATTTGACGTTCTGTCGACCTCGGGAATTCCAAAATGTTTGTTTCATAAACTCAGGGTTAATTGCGTATCTCTATGTACATATTTTTCATGAACATAACTAACAATTAATGTCACTACTAAATGTTTTAAAAATTTTGGGTAACTTTTGATCGAATTCTAGATTCGCGTAAGCTAACCTTCCTCAACTGAGTTCAAAATTTTCTTTTAAATTGTAAATTTCTTTGGGGAACAATTCAGCTTGAATATATCTGACTTTAAAAGGTGAAAATCACACTCTGATATCAAAAAATTAAAAAAAATATGCTACGATGGACACAAGTTTCGACCAGGAAGAATTTCGATTTGAAAGATTGTCCAAAAAAATTAAATTCAATCATGCGCATGATGCACTTGCAAACAGGAGTCCAAATCAGTTCCAAGGATTTTGACTTTCCAATTCTCATGCCAAACCTCTTCAATATGGCTCAGCCAAGACGGGTCATGTCACATTAACTCAGATTCAGCGGATTCCGGAGATGAAATTCCACGAGAGACCAGATCGACAGGATTATCTTGAGTTGAAAAATGCTTTCAGTTAGAAAACGGTGCTTCAGCTCGAATTGAGGCAACGCGATTCACAACCATTGTATTCCGGGCCAGAGCATGTTTATTTAACCGAGCTATTACGATAGTAGAATCAGTCCAGAACTAAACGTAGATAAGCTACTGCGGCATATGCGATATTTGAGGCGTCTGAAAACCCATAAATCGAACAGTCAATTACGTTATTTCTATGTCCTGTCCATCGCGGAATGGAATATATATTCAGCTGGGACAAGCTCTCTCGATACGTATCCCAGTAGCTTGCAAAATCTTTAGGCAAAGGTTCATCCCATGAAATCGAGCCAAGCCAAAGCTTCTGCAAAAAAATTGTTGCAAGAATCACAACCGGTGACACCCAGCCGAGATGATAATATAAACGAGCAATTAGAGATGAAACCACGCGTTTTCCTGCAATCGATAACTCAGGTAACTAGATTTTAGAACGATAAATATCTAAAGGAGGGAGCCATGCACTACGGAGAAATTTCAATGAGTCGCTTCTATCTGAGTCTATCACGGTCTCTTTTATCGATTATATTTGTCCACACATTTTTACAAAATCCACCGCGTAGACAAATATGAAAGCTCGACATTGCAAAAAAACTTCGAACAAGTTAGTTTGCAATTTAGGCCCAACGTGCCAACGTGCAATATAAGATTGTACGTGAGTCGAGATGCATTAAAAAGACTCCTAACTGCTTTATTACTCGATGCTCTAGTTACATGATGATGCGTTGAATAATCTATCTGAATTTACATATAATTGTTTGACAAGAGAAGATAAAGCTTTTTCTGCTATCTCCTGAGGCAAACCAATGCAAATCGGAGGCAAGATTTGGCGGGATACCGAACTACATACTGACCTTCAAGAGTTCGCGAATGCGTAAACTGAAAATGTAATTGGCATTCTTTCCCGGCTTTCGCATAATGGTGTGCAATAGCATCGCTCGAATCGGGAGCATTCGAAATAGAACGAGGATCGGAATTATTCCCAGAGAGGATTCAGTCGAAAGCTGTATTCTGTGCTTAGGGTTCATAAGATCTTCCTTTGCTGAGCCTGTCACAAAGTACTGAACCATAAAGCTCAGCACCGATAATGATGTGTATTGGTTGTATTCTCTAGCGGATTCTTTCTTAAACTCTGGACATGAAAATAATTTGCGCGTAACCAAACAGAAAATGGAATTATTTTGATTTGACACAGCATGAGATCTGACCTAATCAGTTTTATTCCTAGATTCATCATTTCGCTAATCTACTGATCTACTTTCAACGTAGTCTGCGACTTAATGCGACCTAAATTTTCGAGAGCTGCGATTTTTTTGATTAGATGATTAAGCAGAGCCTTGAGTGGATAAACGGAGTCACTTTTTATTGCTGACATTAAAAAAGTTATTGTAATTCCGCATCAACATTCAAAACGACTCTTCAAGTGATCACATTCGATTGATCTAAGACACGATTTTGAATGATAAGTGGAGTAAAGTAGTCGCAAGATGTTGCCCAATCTGTTAGCTTCTTTGGAAATTTTGAGAGGAACTCCATCATTCCTTCGGGAAGAATTCACTGATATAGGCTTCTGATTCTTGTAATTGAATAATCACTGCGTCGTTGAACTCGACGAACATATCTTCGGCAGCTTCAAATTCCTTATCAACATCTTTTCTTCGTCGAAGTTCTTTAGATGGAACATTTGAGTTTCGCTCATCGAGCATAATTGCCACGCTTGTGATAAAAGTTGCAAACGATTTTGCTAAACTTTCAAATTATGGCTTTCAGTCTCAAAATGCTGAAGTGATTCGCAGTGAACCTTGAAGCGGAAGAAACTGCGTTTGATCGTCAATCGGCTCATTCCCATTTGATTTCTTGATCAGTTATTTCGTAAATTAATGATTAATAAATGATTATTCCAATGAAACACTAACGAATTGGAAGAAGACCGAAACCAAAAATTTTAGAGAAAGTTATGGTGTTCTAAACGTCGAATTATACCGATTGCATCTTTTAGAAACTTTATACTCGCTGAGATATACAGGAAGAATCGCCAGATATTCAAAATGATAGAATCAATCAATTCAAGTCCGAAAATCAGAAGGTTTTAGGATCTTCAAATGCTGATGAACACTCTGTTTGGCGCGTCAATAGATAATCAAACCAACACCATAATCATCTTGAAAATAGAGAAATATGGATAAATTTCAGCTGTTTAACGAAAAACGAATTTTAGTGTTTTAATACGAAAAGTTCTTTTATGACAGAAGCAGATGAGAGAGTCAACTAGAATAAAAACTGAGCAGTTAAACACGCATTCACATACACGATTTTTTCGAATCCAGCGGTGTATAGCCGTTTAGTTTCGACGCACGAAATTCAATTGGAATTTATAACTGAATAAAATCCACACACTAAGAAACCTTTACGCGAGTACGCGTCTTGTTTACTTCATGAACTGATTTCTGCTGTTTGTTCTGCTTCAATCTGATACATACCATGCCAGGTCCGGATATCGTAACATGACCAAGGCTTTCCCGTCCTTGAACAGCAGGAGCCGTTGATGGTTGTTGCGGCTCTTGATTGACAATTGGACTCATCATGTGTGGAGGAATCGAACCTACTGATGGTACTCCATAATTCTGCATTGAAAAACTACCTATCGGTGCTTGACCATAAGCATAGATTTCTGGATTAGTCGGTGATATCGGGTTGTAGTTACATCCAGGATTTGGATATTGCACATGGTGCACTGGAGAACCTTGAGATATTGAGCCAATAAAGCTTGAAACCGGCTGATAACCTCCTGTTTGTGGCAGAAAATATAAAAAGTCTTTTAGTGATTTTGAATAATTAAGGACCTGGATGCAATGACGGACAATGAGTCAGTAATGCATCCGGACCCTCAATTCAGGGAACATAAATGTGAAAAAGAATGTGGAATAGACAAACGTGTAAAGAAGAAAAGAATTTGAAGGCTTCGTGTGCAATATTATATTCATACCCATGATGTATTGTTGCTTCTGCTGCTCTTGTCTCATTTGCATATCACGCTCTTGCTCTTGAATCCTTTGAAGTGCCAACTGTCGTTGATACTGTAAGTACTCTTGTTTCTTCTTCCGCATGATTTCTAATTTATGAGCCATTTGAAGTTGTCTTTGTCTTTCCGCTTCCTCAGCCTGTCTTCTTAGCTTTTCTCTGTGTTCTTCCCGCAAGGCATCCAATGCAGCTCGTGATTCTTTGATTTGAGCAACTTTATCCTGTAGTCCTTCATAGTACACTCGTTTGTCGTCTTGTTCTTGAATATATCTCAGTAACCTAAGAAACAGATTTTACAAATAGAAATACATTAATTATAAGCATTGTTGCCAGGAAGCTGTGACATTTATTACCGTCTGTCTGTTCGTGAGTTGAAAATTTGTTGCAAACTGTGCACCGTATATTCTCTCGGTTACTCTATTCAGAAGACTATTAATCTAAAAAATTTGTCTGTAAAAATTTCAATCAAATGGAAATAAACAGTGCACTCCACAACTTTCTGGCAACACCCATGAGTACATCTAATGCACAAAAAGAAAATCTGAATATTTGCAAGAGTAGGAGAATTCCACCTTCTGAAACAAGAGTTTCACGGCTTTCATTTCCACAATATTAAGTGTTCTTGAGAAGTTTAACATGATTATAATAATTGTTATGAAAAATTACTTTGAATGCATTGCAGTAATGTTCATGAACCAGGTTTGCACAGAACTATCATTGGTGATTGATCTTCCCCGAGAAGAGTTGCTTTTCATACGATTAACAAAAATTTCCACTTGCGATTGTAAAGCATTGACAAACATTTCCATTTCTGCATCAACTGCACCGTTATGTTGTTTAGTAGTGATGATCTTCTGCGGCATGGGACTGCTAATATTTGGTGCAGACGGGCTAGTAACGTTTATTCTAGAACCACGTTCTTCAGTTGACAATTGTCTTTGCTCCCAATACTGTCGATTAAGATATTTCGCAAGTTCTGGATCCAGTTCTTCATCTGGAACTCTTGTAGGACTCATACCCTGTGGGACAAAGCACATTGAATCTAGATTGTTCATCATTTTACATTACCCTGCATTATCTTTTCATGGATTAAGAATTTACAAAATTTAATTTCATGGTAACGTACTGGAGATGGAGGTGGTGGGTATATTTCTCTTGCAACTGGAGCAAGACTTGTTCGAAAAGCAGTTGTAGAGCGTTTCTTATCTTTTTCCTTTTGCTCAGCTTCACTTTGACTCAAAGCAAGAGCTAATTGAAGTTCTTCTTCTTCACGAAGCTCTTCTTCAGTTTTCCGCGGAGGGACCTGAAGATCCATTTTAAATAAAACTATATAATATCCTTTCACAAAATAAAAAGCGAAGAAATACCATCATGAAATTCCTCCAACTCCTTTTTCACGGTACATAACGCGAAATCAGTTCCGATAATTTGCGATCACCTACATTTAGAAAAAATAAATTAATACCTAAATTTACACTCAAATTTTCTATTAAGGCAAAAAACCGGCAACTTCCAAGGGCCTATTCTCAGCAACGCATAAAGGACAGAAATTTTTTGCGTTAATGTCGTTTGTAACTGATACAAAAGTATCAGAAACAGTGACTTCACTTTTAAGATATACAGTGTACAATAAATAATTTCTTTTTTAATGCAAATATTATTTTCATCAATCAATATTTCATCCTTGACAGTTTACAAGCAAGCTTTTCATCATCTACAGGTTTAAAACAATTATACTGCCGAGTATTTTTAATTGTAGTTGCTTTAGCAAAACGTGCTTTCAACGTTTTTTTAAATATTCTATATACAGGACTATATCTTCTTGAACCAGCTACTTTTCACAAATATCAAGGTCATTCCCGTAGGAACTTTTGACAAGGAATCTAAGAGTGACCTGGATTTCAACCTTCATGTTTTTTTTTCAATGTCAACTTTTGCTTTTCAAATGGAAACGACCCTTTTTGACAACGGCAATCGAAAAAACGCAAAATGATCTGCAAGTAAACTTCATCGTCGGATCTTATACCAACAAGGCGAATTTTTGCCAAAATACATAAATTTCCACGAAAATGGTATAATTTTCAAACATGAAGATAAACTTTCAGAACAGAGGCGAATGCTCAACGAAATACATGAATTCCTAATTAGAACCAAATAATTTTAACCCACCAGTTGCATTTTTCACAATCGAATTCGACGATGAAGGTCGCTTTAAGTTCATCCGCAGCATATGATTCAAGTGCATAATTGAATATAAAAGTTTGAGTTCTTCCGAATACGTTGTCAAAAAGGGACAATCTGTGTGTGCATATAAGTGCATTAGGGTGGCCCGAAATGACCACTTTCGATTTTGAAACGTTTGCAACCTGAAACTTGTTTCTTATACTGGGAAAGTGATTGCATTTCTAAATTAATTTTAGAATAATATTTAGAGGTCGCTCCCCGACTCTTAAGTTATGGGTTGGAAAATTGATCGGAGTGTATAAAATCGTCAAATGTCAAAGGGAACTCTAATTTCCTGGTACCCTTTGTTCTGTGAGAGCTTTATTGGTACATGGTTATTGTCTTGCACGCAGGTGTTTGATACTGTCAATGAGAATTTTAAGATGCCTCCTACTTGTTCAACTCTTTCGCCTACGCGGTAGACGTGAACAGGTAGAAGAAGAACAGATAGAACGGACGATGGCCAAAATAGCGCGAAGTACCTGGGTTACTTTCCCCTTCCAGTGAGACCACTACCCCTCACGCTTGTACATTTCTCACTCGGCAGGCTCTGTCGCCAAGTTTTATGGGGCGTGGGCTTTATTGTCGCTTAATCTCTCTCGCTTAATCTCTCTCTCTCTCGCTCTCTCTCTCGCTCTCTCTCGCGCGCTCTCTCTCGCGCGCTCTCTCTCTCTCTCTCTATTCGTTTGAGGTGGTTCCATGCACGAAGAGCGAGCTCAGGGCCATTGATACCACTACGCGCAAGATGATGCATATGCAGAAAAGCTTGCACATCAACTCGTCCGTTCCGCACTTATACATCG
>WSXT02088295.1:0-11796 GCA_011762715.2 Neuroterus valhalla
CTCTCTCTCTCTCCCCCTCTCTCTCTCTCCCTCCCCCCCCTCTCTCTCTCTCTTGGTTTTCCGTATATCGCATATGCAAACAAATCAATTGAACAAACATTGTTTAGGTAATTAAAAAATCACATTTGTTATGGTGAACATTGCGAACTTCAGTGACATGGAAAAACTATGGGTGGAACATGACATAACAACTAAGGAGCCTTCCCCAAAAAGATGTGAAAACTAATAATTATTTTCAGTTGAAAAAACTTTCCCCATAAAATATGTAGGTTTGACTCCAAAGTTGGCATCAATAAAAAAAGACGGTGTGAATTTTATCATATGAAAGATGATAAATTAAGAGTCCGAGGCCCTTTATCAACTGCGAAGCATGCTATTGTCCAAAGCCGCATTGAAGAGACAAAAAATACCTTTTTTTTCTACTGTAGACAGAAAAATATTGCAAAAGTACTTCTCTCTGGAAAAGTCTTCTCAAATTTCTTTATAAGTATTCTCCATACATATTTTGTATGCGAAGAATGACCCGGACCTCTTTTCAAAAATATGCACATCAAAGATATAAGTTTGAAACTACCTTTTTAGTTTCAAACGTATTTTTGAAAGATGAAATCCGAAAACTGTTTGAAGAAAGAAAATTTGGCAACTAGAATTTTAAATTTTTCAAGAAAGGAAGTCTGCCCCCTGGGCGGGCACATTCTCATTGCGAGCGGCTCGCTTCGCTCGCAAGTGTCGGCGTGCCTACAGCGCGCGTTGTTCGGATCTCACGCTTCGCGCTCGTTAAGTATTTCATACTCGATCCATTTTAAAGTTTAATGCATACACAGAATGAAAATATTTGAAAGTTGTTTAAAACATCTACTATTTAGAAGATTATCAAATTTTTCTTAATTTTCGATGGAATTTTGCTAATTTATATTTCTCCTTGTCTGTGGTGATTTGGCCGGAAAGATGCAATTTTTTATTCTGTCAGGTGAGTTAAGAAAAACTATACGTCTCATCAAAAATGGTCAACAGTAAATTTGTAGATCTTCTTAAAATGAAAAAATTTTGCTGCTTGGAATTTTTTTCGTATCTCGCATAGTTTCGCCAGAAAATGGAATTTTCCATGTTTGATAACAGTTGTTGAAGCGGAAAATTAAATTTTTAATTTTCTGAAATGCTTTCTCCATGGTAAAAACCATGGAACTTGTTCCATTACTTGTTCCATAACGAACTTGTTCTTCCTTTTTAGGTCTTCAAAAATTAAGCCAAAGCACAATCCAATATGACCATTCTTTCGGAAGTGTTCGAATCTACAGATTACAGACGGACAGACAGACAAACACCTTTGTAAAAATCGTCTTTTTCTGACTCAGCGGGTCTTAAAACGTGAAGATTTGATGGAAACCGACTTAGTCAAATTTCACACAAAACTAATACCCACTCATTTAGAATAAGATTGTGTAAATCAGGGGAATTAGCGGACAATCGGGTAGCTTCGGACATTAGGTTAATCCTAATTCTAAATGAAATCCACTTTCTGCGATAATAAATCAACATAATTATCTTTCAATATCAACCGGAAGCTTACCGATATATGTTTGAATCGAGGGGCTATTCACTCTCAAATTTAACTAATTTTAAGCTTGAAATATTCTTAAACCTCTCATATGTAACGCAAGATAGTGGGAAATAAAGAAGAATAAGATTCGATAAGAATCAGTAAGCTAGAGAGTTTATTCGAATTAGAAATCAGATTTAAGCAAGGAAATCCCTATATACCTTACTGAGTAGCACGGTATAGTAAGAATAACGACAAATAAGCATGCATAAGAGGCAATAAGAACGAGAATCTGGGCGGCGTTCGAATCTTGTGTGACTAGTCAGAGTGTTGATTTAAGCGGACCTAACAAACTTAACCATTTTAAACACAAATATAAATTGAAATCCTTAACTAGCCGAAATGTTATTCGAGAGTGAAAAGCCCCTCGGTTTGAATATCCTTCTTTGGTCCTTAAGAACATTTTTTCTTTTATATATAATATGACCATTTATTAAATTTCTACTTTGAAGATGTTGATACATGTATAATTGACTACCCGGCTCCACCCTAAAGAGAAAAATCTGCCCGCTTCGCGGGCACATTCTCATCGCGCGCTTCGCGCGCAGCTCGCTTCGCTCGCAAGTTTTATTTATATGGACGACTTGATGATATATGCTTCTGGAAAAGAGCATCTCAAGCACGCTCTGAGGAGCCGAAGTTTGCAAGGATCCTAAGGTCGTGGATAGAAGTGCTATTAGAACCTTGGCGCTGGAGAGACCTACAAATACCTAGGCATACCTGAGAGCCCCATTCAAGATATAACATTATTGAAGGAGGTTCTCGGAAGCAGATACAGAATCCTTCTTCGACGGATTTGGTCCAATCTGTCGGCGTTGAACAAGATATCTACGACTTAAATGCTACTCCAACGTTCTACTCTATTCTCTTGAGGTAGCAGACTTCTCAATCTACAATGTCTTTGTAAACGAATTATTTTGGGTACGGCCTACATCGTCGCAAAAGTTAGAGATTTTGTCATGGCAATGTTCAGGAATCACGAAAAGATTGGAAAGGGAGCGTTCCTTTAAAAAGCCGCGGAGCAGGCGGCTGAAACTTTTGGCTTGTATATTGACATCAGAATTCGTTCTTTGTGTTTGGAATTAAAAGTTTCTCTTTTGAATTCAAATTTGTTGAATGAAGCTAAATCATTCTGTTCGGCAAAGATACATGATTATAATACGAGGATGAGTACCTCATAGTTGCCCTTCTAAGTTGTCCTAAATTTTATTCATGGAAAAATTGTTTGTTCTGTTAAAAATTTGTTTTTTTGGTGGTTACACATAGAAATACGTAAAAACATATGACAATAATGATTCTATATCTATTGTAAAGCTACTTTTTGAAAAGTAAATCCAAATACAGATACATGCAAAATAAAAAGTAAGTAACATTTGTGTTTCATTTTGCATAATTAAATGCCAAAGGCCATGCCGCACTTGAAAGTTCGATAGCATCGAATGCCCACACCCATCCTTGGCGTAAAATCTCCCGCTCTACAGTAGTTAAACGTAGTGAAAACACGACTAAGCGGGAAGCCCGAACGGTCGCCCATCCGAGCGCTAACCGCGACCATCTATGCTTGACATTTGAAATCCCGCCGAGTCGAGAACACCTAATCCTAATGATTGAGGCGTCATTTAATTCTCGGAAGGACTCTCTACCATTCTGTTTGGGTAGTGTTGATTAAAATTTGAACTTTCATTGTTCATAACAATTATAATATTTATGATTTCCGAATTAATTTTTTCAATTAAACCTACCTAAATAGAGCTGCAGAGAATCCTTCAACGAATTAAATGAAGCCTTGAACATTAGGATGAGATAAGAATTGTAATTTTTTCCTAGCGAGGAAGCAAAAACTAAAACTCCTTATAACTTCTGATAAATAAACAATTTCAACCTGAATTTTTTTCCTGAAGCACACTTAAATGCTTCCTTGAAAACACGCAATAATTATTAACAGGTACATTTTCGTCAATTTTATATAGAGATCCTTTTCTCGCAATGGTCAGGAATCACGAAATGAGTGGGGAAGGAGCGTTCCTTTACAAAGCCGCGGAGCAGGCAACTAAAACCCGTGGCCTGAACCTCAACATCAGGAGTGACGACAGTGCATTACTCCATCAAGGTGCCTCACTTCTCAAAGCACCGGTGAAGAAAGCGGAGGCGAAAAACTTCCTCAAACATGAAGACAAGGTGATGCACGGAAACTTTCACAGAATTGTAAAAGGTCCATCCTCATCACATGCGTCAACGTTTGCTTTTCTCAAATCATCTGGACTCAATTCAGGGACAGACTTATTTTCGCGTTTCAGGCCAGTGTGATTCCCACCTTAGCATACCGTACAAGCATATTACGTCAAGAGCTTTCCAGCGATAAGTGCAGGGCGTGTCTTAAACTCCCTGAGTACCTATGGCATATACTATCGAATGGAGAACGAGGAGTGCCGAATCTACTGGAACCACGATTTATCGACAATAGTTCCTATCCAACACATGTTCGTGATCGAATTCTTGGCCCCGGCCGACTACAACATCAAAGGCAAGGAAATCGAGAAAAAGGAGAGATACAAAGATCTCAGAGAACACCTGCAGCGGCATCATCAAGGATATTCGGTTAAATTAATTATTCTCATCATCGCTGCTCTTGGAGGTGCGACGCCTCACTGGTTAGCAACCTTAAAGCCATCTCCGTGTGCCAAAAATATGCCGTGGTGATTGCCGGATGGATGCATAGAGCGGTCATTCTTGGGTCTCTCCGTGTGCTTAAGACACACGAAGGTTCCGCTGGCCCGCCATTGTGATTTTGTCGCGCATTTGGTCACTCATCTCACGGTCGTGCGACGTGGCCATAGGTGTATTTAACCGCGATTCGACTGGGAGCTGGTGCCATTTTCCTGAATGGCGGTTGCTCCTAGACGGACCCTGCGGTGGTTGTTCAACCAAATTTTAATTGTTCTCAAAATTATTACATATCCCTAAAATATATGTTGCTAGTAGTTTTTATTCGATGAGTCAAAATAATTTGGGGTTTTTTTCCACTCTGAACAAGTTTGCAAAAAATAATTTTTCCTTTAGAACTGAATGATTGACTGACTCCTCGATTGCAAAAATAATCCATGCTACTTCCCGTTCATTTATCGGGTTTTCCAGGTTCGACGACCCTATCGCCACCCTGAGTCTGTAACTAAGAAGAGAATTCAAAAAGTACCTTTTAAGGAGTCAAACACACTACCTTCAACATCGCCTGTAAACAAAATCCCTAACCCCGGCTTTATTCGTAAGCTGTCTACGATTTTTGTGCCAATATAGCTATCACTCAATGTGTTACTTTTATCTAAATTTTTCCGGAAATATGATGGACCTCTCGTCTTGAATTCACTTGCTGCTGCATCTCGCCAGCATCTGCAAAATGAAATAAAATTGTTCAGCGGGAACTTTTATAGGTACAGGCGAGTAAATAGAGTTTATAATAATTTGGAAAAACATTCATAAATTGGAGGGCGAATGAATTTCTTCAAAATTAAAATATAATGACAAGTTTTCAAATTAATAAGATTCCGAAGGTGATTTGAAGAGAACGCGTAGTATTTATAATTATTTCAGATGAAAAATATTGAATAAAACTTTATACGTATGTTACATAGAAAGTACTTGCAACTAGTCAGAACTTTAAATAACCATAAGTATTAGTCAAAATATTAGTTTACGATTAATGTTTTTATCTTTTCAACAGTTTCAAAAACCCATTTAAAAATCGACTAAAAATCCCAGTACAGTGTAAAGGAAATTTTTTAGTTCCCTGCGAAGTAATTTATGGTGAAGGAAATAATAACATAACGTAAATAACATTATCCCATACACTGCCCAATCAGTTTTTCCCAATCCTCTATCAAAAAGAAGCTGGCGTGATTGCTTGACCTCGTTATGGTGATAGCTTTCACGCGCGCAACATATCGATCAGTTTGTGTTGACTATTTCGCTTCCGTTGGTAATATAGAAGAAGTAGTTTTTTGTGTCGGTAATGAGTGATCGCTTGACTGTGTTCTACAAATTTTTATGCCAGTAAAGGTATGTAGGCCTTCAAGAATTATTAAGCCCTGAATAATCGCTTGAGTGTATTATATTTGAGTCGTGTTGTTGAATTATTACATCGTGGATTGCATATTGAGGAAGTGCCCTTTCCTGAGAGCTCTTTGGCTACTTCATAAGTATATTTATATATTAATTTTTAATTGTTTTAATGTGCGTATGCAACACCCAATATAATAAAACGTATGATCAAACGTTCTGTACAATATTGATCAGTTTGAAAAAATTGAAGCGTTAGTATCCTTTGAAAACTGAATTAGGGGGTCATCGAAACATTTGAAAGCAATGAATATTCAAGAGCTTAATATGCAAATTCAGATTTGGTATCAAAATTATAACTGACACTTCAGTATTGATACTTGTTACGAACATCAAATGTTACTGTTCATCTTACAGTATTTTGTAGCACCTGAGTGGTCATTCACAGTTCACATTAGGTGACATTCGGAATTTTTAAATCCATTGAATTAATCTTTTTTACTTACAACTGTTACTATTTGATAAACACTAAATTCTTTCCCTAGAAATTCAACAATATCGTGAAAAATCACCCTTTTTATTTGAAACTTCAATTATATGTTTGGAAATTCGCCATTTTCATGGAAATGTTTTATCTTTCGAGTAATCTTTTACTGAGAACTAATGAATTATGTCGAAAATTCTTCCTTTTTGATAGAAATACATATTTCCTTGATTTAAAAATTCGACTATTTGGTTGGAAGTTAATGTTTTTTGTTCAAAATTTGTCTTGTTTGGTGGAAATATAACCTTCTTGGTTAAAAATTCAACTGTGTTTCGTCTTAAATTCGTGTTTTCATGGTTGAAAATATTTCCTTGTGATAGAAAATTCAAGCATCCGGTTTAAAATTCACGTTTCTTTATGATGCGTTCTCCATTTGTGGAAAATCTATCTTTTTTTTTTGTTGAAACTATTTGGTTTTAAATTCATGTATTCTGTTGAAAATTTTTATTCCTATGTAGAAAATTAATCTTTTTGGTTAAAAATGCAAATGCTTGGTTGAAAAGCATTTGACATCTGCTGAGGATTCAACTATTCTGTTGTGAGTTAATCTTTTCTACTTGAGAATTGGAATATTTTGTTGTGGATCGAAATTTTGAATATTCGTTTATTCGTTTGATTGGCTTGCAAGTTCCACATTTTGAATGGGAATTTTGGTCTATATGGGCAGAGAAATCTTTTTTGGTTTATTTGATTTTTTATAGGCTTAATTCAACTATTCCGTGAACAATCCATGTGATTTCATGAAAACACTTTGCATAAAAACTCATATTTCCGTCTGTTTGCAGAGAAAAAAACAACGCGACTCTCGGATGGTAAGATCGTGAAGTTTGAATAATGCATTTCTTGATTCACGAGATTGGATCATTTTAATATTAAATGAAATATCAAATTGGGCTGCGGCAGTTTTGAAATCTCATGATTTGAGGTGTGCAGATTTTATCAAAATACATATTTTTTCTATCATCACTTTTTCCCTAAAATTAACAATCCTCGAGTTTCCATGTGAGTTTTGTATTAGGAAGGGGGGGGGGGGGTAAAACATTTTCAACACTAGGACACATCGTTTCTTTTATCGTTGGAAAAACGGGCCTGATGTGATTTGGGGGAGGGGGGTATTTAAAATGCCTAATACTAGAACGCGTTTACGCATTTAGAACGTTTACGCATTTTGGTTATAGTTCCGAAAACATCACCTAAGAATTGTGACTTGAAACTTGATCCAACGGGTGGTTTTGCATCCCAGTTAAAACTCTGGCGAGGGTTTTTGGCGCAAATCGATATATAATAAGTTATTTACAATTTTCACGGAGAAGAAATAGTGTTTTCAAATCTCAAGTAATATTAATGTAAAAAAAGATGAAAGATAAAATATTTGTGCTTCGAAGAAATCTGCAACTCTAAGTCACCATATTTTTATGTTAAATCAATATTTTTTGCAATTTGAAAAGAAATACATTTTTTAAAACGTAATCATTGTTGATAACTTATTGTACATTGATCTGCGCAAAAAATCACTTTCAGACTTTTAACTCGGATACAAAAGGTACCTCTAGGCGAAGTATGTCAAGTAAATATTCTTGGGCGACATTTGCGGAAGTATATCCTCAATTTTCTTCTTGGTTTTTTACAATTTCTATCAATAAAAATGATTTTTTTTTAAGAATATACACATACAATACCATTCTTTGTCAATAGATGAAATTAAGAGTGTTACAAACATACAATCTCTTTATGCTAAAGACCAGAAGATCGATAATTTCCGCATCCATTTCTCAATTTTATAATAAAACACTGTCGAAACCTACAAAAACATCATCTCCATATCAAAATTAATATAAGTCAAAGCATTTTTTTGAATCATAAAGAGATGGAAATTGTAGTAACTGAAGGTGAATATGGTAAGTTGCCAGACAGACATATTGATAAATTTGCCGAATTACTTTCGTTCAGTAGTGGATATGAAATGCAGTGTACACTACTAACATAGTGTACTGATTTAATAGAACCAGTAAACAGATATCGTAAACAGATTCAAATTTTGTGTACAAGGGAAGACACAGAAAACGGACATTGGTTGTGCATATATTAAGATACTGCAGTTGTACACATCTACGATAGTTTGAGTGATATAATGTTGTACGGAGCCTGTGATAAGTGTATTTCAAAATTATTTCCTTTAAATCCAAGAGTATTTACCGAGCACGTATAGATCAATATAATATGTTTAATTGTGCTTTGTATGCCATTGCTTTTGTATCATCTTTGGTTTTTAAAATCAATCAAAATGAGGTTACTTACATACACTTAGAGATAAGATCTCATTTATTAACAATTTTTCAAACTAACTACATTTCTGATTTTCCTACATTAAAAAAAAAATGTGCTGCATCATGAAAATACACATAATAATAGGAAAAGGAGGAGTGATTATAATAGCAACTTATTTGAAGGAATAGAAAGAAGAACTATAAGTCCACGTAGAAAAAAAGACATTAGAAAAAATGATGGTATAATTTGCTGGAATCATTTGAGGGAATGGGAAATCATAAATTGTAAACACTTCATTCAAGAATGAAAGACCATACAGGGCTGCCACAGACTAATGTACTTTGAAAGTGACTAATTTGAGCAAAAAGTGACTAATTTCAAACGAAAAAATCTTGAGCCGCCGTGGGACGCCCGCCAAAAGTGATAACTCCATATGCTGGGAATTGAAGTTGTTCTTGTTCCAACAATCACATCAAATAATTAGCAGATTGGGTATAGTAATTCTCCTAATAAGTAACAATTGTTTTCAATTTGAAGAATATAACATTTACGAGACACGGGCAAAATATTTGTAGTTGATTCCAGACAGAAAATGAGTCTATTACTGGAAGAATGTTTAACTGGGCGATTATTTACAATAAACATTTGAACGAATAATTCAAAGTTTCACAGGTTCTTAATTAATTCCTCTCATATTCAATGAAATTATATTCAATGAAAAATGTGAGTTTTAAAAACTAATCATTGCAAATAATCAAAAATATGTAATTGACAATTATTTATTATTTTGTTCCTTACATTATTAACCATCTTTTTCATTCCTCCAATAAATAATAAATTTTAGTGCGCATGTGGCAGATGCCGCTATACACCGCTACATACCGCTCTCAGTGGGGAGCAGGGAATGGAGGGAAAGAGAGTTGGGGACGGGGAAGCCCGCACTTTCCCTGACAGTGTTTCAGCGCTACGCATTACGCTGAAATTCCCCTCATTTGCAAGTTTACACCGTGCCCAAAAAGTTGTCACTCTAAAAAGTTACAAGAAGTTACTTAAGGTGACTAATGTTTACACACAAAAAGGCCTTTCATGTTCATAAAAACACCTATGAACTTCAAAATTTCTATTTGTTTATACATATTTTTGATCGGCTGGCATTGACAAGATTAGAATAAATTCTAGAGCTAAATTTTTGGGTAGATACTAAGGTCACGATTTACAGAATAAATTTAACAAGTCCTAATAATTTGCATTCAGTTAAACAAGCTAAACAAATCATTAACACAAATGCCTATTTATTTTCCACAATTATTTACGATAGGATCTATAAAACGGGAATAAATAATAATTAATAATAATTAATAAATTGATATTTAAGGGCACATCATAAAAATTTTAAAAGGTTCAATGGATTTCAAAGAATTTTCCTGAATTGAAGACAATTTTAAAAGATCGGATATATTTTTGAAATATTTCCAGAAAATTCACAGCAATTTCAAAAGAATTGTCACTAACTTAAGAGCATTTTCAGGCATTCCATGGATTTTCTACAGAATTGGAAAAATTCATAATAATTTTAGAAGACTTGCAAATATTGAAGAAATTTAATCGATTTCGTGAAAATTTCACAATTTCAAAACATTTCACGAGATAGTAGGAAACTTATGGAGGTCCCAAGTTGTTGCAAAAGATTTCAAAAAATTCCCAGCGAACTCCCAGTACAGTTTAAAATTTTGTAAGAATCGCACAAGTATTTTCGAATACTTCAAGGGGTTTCAAAAGATTTGTAGAGATGGCAGAATATTAAAAAAGATTGTAATGGAACTATCATGATTTGAAGTATTTGGAGCAGGTTTGAACCAATTTGAGTTTTTTAAAATGATTATAAGGGATTAAGAAAAAGAGTATTTCACATCCTTTCAACACTTTTCAATCAATTATCACGCACTTTTGAAGTTTTGAAAGTTCTTGAAGTATTTCAAGGTATTTGAGTTCATTCCAAGGGATTTTATAGGGTTCTAAAGAAATGTATAGGATCTCATAAGTTTCCAAAGTAATTGAATTGATTTTAATGAGCTAAACGGGAGACATTTTATACAAGCGATACAGCAATACATTGTAGAGAGTAAGTTTGATCAATTTTCGATTGCGTATAACAATCTTTTCATTTATTATAATAACAAATAATAAATAATAATCTCCTGCAAAATAAAGAATTGAAATGTAACAAACATTAACATTCTCCAATAAATTGATTTTCAAGGGCCAATACGATTCCCCCACTCATTATTGATCATATAAAATTTAAAAGAGTTAAAAAATTCATATAAGCGTATAGGTTATAAAGATATGTTTTATATTATCCAATATCATTATTGGAGGGTTTAGAAAACACAAATTTAAGTGCCTTCACGACGCTGGTGGAAATTCTCAATCACCCACGTAGGTTATTAATACGCGCTTTTGAATTATAATATCCATTACATTTACATAACTAAAGGATAGATGCGTGAAATATGGAATAAAAATTTGACAGTATTTTAGGATAAACTTCCGAAAAGGTGATATGCCCGATTTCCGTGAAACTGCGTATACCTTTGTATTTTGATGCGCTCATTTCGAATAGGATTGTAAAGATTGGCGCATATTTGATTTTCATGGTGATATCATGAAAAAACCATAAAAGGTATGGTTTGTTGAGTTCATCTCAGCTAACATGAAAAATTGAAAGAAATGATTCAAATAAGAGGGCCAGCGCCGTAACTAGGCACGTGCAGGCGGTGCGGCGCACCAGGGCCCCCGGCTCTAAAGGGCCCCCGAAGATTTTTTTTCTCTCTTTTCTAGACATCATTTCAAATCATGAGCTAGAAAAGATCTTCGGTAACATTTTCATAACATTGTATAAAATTGGTTTTACTTTTTCATGGAAAGAGACCCTGGGAAACCCTTTTTTTTTTAGAAATTCATTTTCAAGGGCCCCTTAGGAAATCTTGCACGAGGGCGCCTGTGACCCTCGCCACGGCGCTGAAGGGGGCCTTCTCCTGTAACGCGTCAAAAAATGGTAATTTTTCGCAGTTTTTTTTCACTCAGAAAATGAAAATTTCTACAAAATTTCTACAAAAAAAAGTGTTTTTCATTAACAATAAATTAAAAATGGCAGACTTATGTAAGGGGTAGTGTACATAAGTATACGGAGTATGAAGGAAATCGGGC
The DNA here is from genome assembly GCA_011762715.2 of Neuroterus valhalla. Classification (NCBI taxonomy): domain Eukaryota; kingdom Metazoa; phylum Arthropoda; class Insecta; order Hymenoptera; family Cynipidae; genus Neuroterus; species Neuroterus valhalla. Next base: position 11,676 of record WSXT02088295.1, read on the forward strand.
ATATCCCCTCTTCGGAAGTACACCCGTATTTTATGTCAAACTTATTACATTCTCATCATAATGAGAAGGTATTGGTTTTATGTGAAAATCAACTTTCGCGGAATTTATGAAATCTCCACGT
>WSXT02088327.1:0-11795 GCA_011762715.2 Neuroterus valhalla
GGATCAAATCGGCCTTTGACACACTTGTTGATTGGTGCAAAAGAAAGGATGAGTTCGTTAGCCAGATATTTTGAATGTAAAATGAAAGAGGGGGAGCATTTTGAAAATTTTTTTGGACTTTTTTTCTCAAGACTTGAGGATTGTAAGTATGGTTTCTTGAAGCTCATAAAAATTGAAACAATTTATCCTAATGGTTTTTTTTGAGAAAAACAAAATTGTCAGAGTTGTGGCTTTTTCATAATTCAAAAATATAAAAGAAAATCAGAATTTTTAGACAAATAACGCAAGATTGGAAAGAAAGTCAGAGAGAAAAAATGTTTCTCCTTGGGAGCCGTACAAGATCCTGGATACAACTTTTTGAATTTTTTCAAAAAATCGAAAATTCCAAATTGGATCGCACAAAAAATAATCAAAAGTATTTTGAGAACTCGATAACTTTCGAAAGAGTGATCATGTTTGATCGTGCTTTGGTAGCCATTTTGAAAGACCAGAAAGACAAGTCGAGTTCGTTAACCAGCTATTTTCGATTAAAAAAAGAAGAGGGGGAGAATTTTGAAAATTTTTTTGGACTTTTTTTCCAAGAATAAAAAATTGTAAGTATGTCTTCTTGTAGAACGTAAAAAGTGAACCAATTCATCCGAATGTTTTTTTTTTATAAGAACAAAATCCTCAGGGTTGTGGCATTTTCAAAATTCAAAAATATAAAAGAAAATGAGAACTTTCAGCCAAATAACGCAAGATTGAAAAGAAAGTAATTGAGAAAAAATGTTTCTTCTTGGGAGCTCTACAAAATCGTCAAAACAACTTTTCGAATTTTCGCAAAAAATCGAAAATTCCCAATTTGATCGCACAATAAATAATCAAAAATATTTTATGAACTCAATAACTTTCGAAAGAGTGATCATATTCGATCGTGCTTTGATAGCCATTTTTAAGGGCCAAAAAGACAAGTCAAGTTCGTTAACCAGCTACTTTGGATCAAAAAAAGAAGAGGGGGAGAATTTTGAAAATTTTTTTGGACTTTTTTTCCGAGACTGAAAATTTGTAAGTTTGTCTTCTTGTAGTACGTAAAAAGTGAAACAATTTATCCGAATCTTTTTTTTTTTTTTATAAAAACAAAATTGTCAGAGTTGCTGCATTTTCAAAATTCAGAAATAAAAATCAAAATGAGAAATTTTAGCCAAATAACACACGAATAAAAAGAAAGTCAGAGAGAAAAAATATTTCTTCTAGGGAGCCCTACAAGATCATCAATACGACTTTTTGAAGTATCACAAAAATTCTAATGAAAAATGAAAAAATCAAACTTTTACGGTACGTTTAAGGACCCCCTGAGGCCGAAAATCCTGTTTTGGCGATGGTGTCTGTCTGTATGTCCGTCCGTCTGTAAACATAATAACTCGACAAAAAATGAACGGATGAAACGGTCCTTGATACACTTGTTTTTTGTATAATAAACAGCGCATTCGATTTCTCTTGTGGAGGTATCTTAGATTATAAACTTACATGTAAAAACTTCCGTCAAAAGTCGAGTGCGGTGCACGAGTTCCACGATGAGAATGTGTACCTTAAAGCCAACAGAGCTTTGAGAAATGTAATCTTCATCTATTCCTAATTACGCTATAAATTAGGAATATGAGGCTTGAAATTGGTACGAGCGCGAAGCGCGAGTCTATTACATTATCGAGCGCGAAGCGCGAGATTTGGCGGACGCACGCCCTAGGCGCGCTGAAACTTGCGAGCGAAGCTAGCTGCGCGCGAAGTGAGCGACGAGAATGTGCCCGCGAAGCGGGCAGATTTTTTAAATGAGTTTCCTTAAGGTAAAAATTTGTTTATTGAAGCAAGTAAGCTTTTTTTTCTTGAAAAAAGTAACATCTATAGGTGGCGCAAGCCCCATGAAGTTTAACACGTATTCTCATAAGAAAAAAAAAAGAAGTTTTTTTTATTTTATTCAGAATTCTCAATTTTAGATGAATCGAGTTCGAAATTCACCATTTCTCTCCACAATTAGTCACAGAATGCGAATAGAATATTACTTTTCCAATAGCAACCCCATAAGTGTAAAAGTGGGGTTTTCGAGTTTTTGGCACTAATAATGATTTCTTTGAGGTTTTCTTAAAGCAGATTGTTTCGAAAAACACATGGAACACACACATTTAGCAACTTTCTCTTAGATGAGGGGTAAAAAGTTAAGGTTTTTTCTGAATTTTTCAACATTTCAGTTGAAGAGAGGTGATAATCAATTAGAGCTAACAAAAATAATTGTTTAAATAATTTGTTATTAATTATAACAATATTGCCTCAGAATATGGCTACAAAGCTGCGGTTTTTTCTTAAATTTTTAACCTTTTGTCCACTTTTCACTCGAAGTAAGAAATTATTCGATTTAATTTAGAAAAAATAATTGTTCAAATAAATTGTAAATGTTTATAGCTATCTTCTTCTAAATTAATACTACATACTTGCGGTTTTTTCCTGAAATTTTTAACTTTTCATTTATTTTTCAATAAGATTAGTGTAATAATTAATTCATGTTAAAAAAATGGGTTGAACAATCTATTAACATTGCTAATAATATTTTTTTTGCCTAATGACAGAAATTTGCGATTTTTGCTTGGATTTTTCACTCTTCGCCCCCTTTTTACTTGAAGTGAGTTAATATTTAATATAATTCAACAAAAATAATTGTTTAAACAAATTATTATTGTTTATGGCTATCTTCTCTTAGATAAATGCTAAAAAGTTGCGATTTTTTCTAAACTCTTAAGCTTTTTGTCCACTCTTTAATTAGTGAGGTAATAATTGATGCGAGTTAACAAATATATAGGTAATACTATTTAAAATATAATTCTCTCTAATGTTTATTTTTCATTTGTTCAAAACTAAGAGGGTAAAGCAAAGCTAAACATTTCAGAAAAAACCGCAGCTTCTTAGCACCAATCTAAGAGAAGATAGCCATAAACAATAATAATTTGTTCAAACAATTAACTTTGTGAAATGAAATTGAATATTAACTCGATTCAAGTGAAAAGTGGGCAAAAAGTAAAAAATTTCAGAAAAAAACCGCAACTATGTAGTATTAATCTATAAGAAGATAGCTATAAGCATTTACAATTTGTTCAAACAATTATTTTTGCTAAATAAAATAAAATAATCACTTGCTATAAGTGAAAAGTGGACAAGAACTTTTAAATTTCAGAAAAACCCGCAACTTTGTAGCATTATTCTAGGAGAATATTGTTATAATTAATAACAAATTGTTTAAACAATAATTTTTGTTAACTTTCATTAATTATTACTTTGCTTTAACTGAAACGTTGACAATAAGTTGAAAAATTCAGAAAAATCTTGACTTTCTAACCCTTTTCTAAGAGAAAGTTTCTATAAACAATAATAAATTGTTTTAGCAATTTAAATAAACATCTAATTATCAGTATAAAGTAGTGTTTCATGTATTGGCAAAAACCGCGGTAAAAAACCGCTTTTCACTTATGAGGGTGATATTGGAAAAGTAAAATTTTATTCGCACTCTGTGACTCACTGTGAAGCGAAATTGTGGATTTCGAACTCGATTCACCAAATATTGAGAATTCTGAATAAAATTTACAAAAACGTCTTTTTGTCTTATGGGTTATACGTCTGAGACTTCATGGGGCTTGCGCCACCTCTAAATATATATATTTTTTTTAAATGTGTTTATTTTTTTGTGGATTCAAACAAATTTTCGGGCGTTTTGCATAAAAATTCGAAAAAACAATTTCTAATGCATTTTTGGACCACCCTGATGCACATACTCTACTCTGAACTTTGAATTTATGTTTTCCTTTCATGAGAATATTTCACAATAAAGCTTTATATTTTTAACAGGTTTGATGAGACGTAACCGATTTTCCAATTTACATTCCGTTCTCAATTTCTTAACCCTTTTACACCGGAATCTGTACAATGCATATTTTCATAGTTATTCCAAAAAAATATTTTTAAAAATCAATCATACTTTATTCATGAAAAAGCAAATATGAAGCTGAAGCTAAAGCTTTGTGTTAAAAAATTCGAAATTCAGAAACATTGGATTTCAAAGCTTTTGAATATATATCAGTGTTTTGAAATGTTATTAAAGGTTTGAAATAAATTATTTTTCGAAACCACGTCGTCCAAAGTTTGAAGCTGTAGAATTTGATGCAGAAAATTTCGAAAGCTTTGGATTTTGAGGCTTCTGAATTTTATTAATTTGAAAATGAATGGTTAAAGAACTGAAAACTCAATATTTGAACACCAAATATTAACTACTTGTAAACTGAAAATGAACATTTTTAAGGTGTGAAATCATAAAGTGAATCTTTCACAATAAACGGCTTCCAAATTGATGAATTCGATGCTTGCAACCACAATTTCTCCTAATAGTCCAGGCATTGCGTCGGAAAAATGAGTAAAATTCCCGAAAAATTCCTTTTTCCAATTTTTTTTTGAGAACGCTTCATTAAGGGGTCCTTTTTGACGCATCAAAAAAGTGTCCTCGATTAGGAGGGGAAACCCGGTATTTTTTTTTTGGAAACATTTCCAAATTTGAGGTTGCGTGTACGGGTAATTCGCATTCCATCGTAGAGCAAAATGTCCAACGGGTGAAAGAAAGTAAACTAAATTATGAGAAAATTTTGTTCGGAAAATAATCCGCTATCTTCAATAGGTTCCAAGTTATGATACATTGAAAATTGCCCAATTTTTTGGATTTTCAGCGAAAAATCGCTAAGTCTCAAAAACCACTCTATATTTTTCTTCCTAATTACTTTACAGATAAGTATTCCACAGGTGAGTTAAAGAAGACTTAATTTCCTTTGATTCCAAAAAAAAACTATGTTCCTACTTAAATAGGTCATGAGTCATGACACCTCAAAGTTTACTGGTTTTGCCTATTTTCAGGGGCAAAAAAACAAGGTTTAATTTTTTCAAAATCGATCGTTCCAGGTAAAGTTCACGTCAATGTTGATAAAAGATGAAATAGAGTGAACAAAAATCTGCGTCAATCTGAAAAAAAAGAAAGTTTTCTAGCCCCATTCGTTTAGGAAATGCAAGGTTTCAAAAATTCCCTCTTTTTGGGCATTTTTGACCAAAACCGGTTTTTAAAGAATATCTCGTTTCCTGCGACTCTCACAACAACAAAAATAGGAAACAAATGAAAGTGGAGTCGATTTGGCGTAAGTTAAAAGAAAGAAAGTTTTCTAGCCCTAATAGGTCACGAGATATGACCTTATAAAGTGCACTTTTTCTGCATAGTGGCACCTGAGTGTACCGTAAAGTAGAAGTACGGCCACATTTTAAAGTCCGTGTCCAAAGTAAGTGCATAAAACTTATTCTAGATGCATAATACGTCTTTTGCCGTCAATAAACAAATAATTTTTCATAACAAAATCTTAAAAATTGTTATAAACAATTATTAATAAAATTATTTGTTTATTAATTAAAAGATATGTATCACATTTCCAGACAATTATGATTGTTTTCTTGGCACAAAAGTACTAAAAACATACTCGGAAGCGGTTATAACAAGATTTTTCTATAAAATGTTATTCAAAAATTATTAAAAATTATTTACTTATTGATAAAAAAATATATTACACATTTCGCATCAATTACAATGACTTTTTTGTCACAAAAGAACAAAAAAATGGCCCAAAATCAATCAAAAGTGGTGACAGCAAGATTTTGTTGTAAACAATTATTTGTTTATTAACGGTGAAAGACGTAGTATGCATCTGAAATAAATTTTGCGCGCACTTGGGACATGAACTTCGAAATGTGACCGTACTTCCACTTTACGCTACACTCAGGTGCGTCTATGCAGAAAAAGTGCACTTTGCAAGGTCATATCTCGTGACCTATTAGGGCTAGGACACTTTTTCTTTTTTGAACTTACGCTAAATTGACTCTACTTTTATTACTCTTGTACAAATTTTGTCGTGGGACTTACGGGAAACGAGGCATTTCCAAAAAAACAAAACCTCTCCGTTTTTGGTTAAAAATGACCCGAAAAAAAACGGAATTTTTAAAACTTCACAATTCCTAAACTAATAGGGCTAGAAGACTTTTCTATTTTTAAATGTACGCAGATTTCTGTTAACTCTATTTTATTACCAAGCATCATCAACTTGAGCTTACCCTGAAACGATTTATTTTGAAAAAATTGAAACTTTTTTGTTTGCCCCTAAAAAAAGGCAAAAACAGTCAACTTCGAGGGGTCATAACTCATGACCTATTTTAGTTAGAAAATTTTTTCTTTTTTTTTTGGAATCACAGGGAATTGAGTCTTCTTTAAATCACTTGCGGGGCACTTATCTGTGAAGTAATTAGGAAGGAAGGTATAGAGTGGTTTTTGAGACTGAGCGATTTTTCGAGGAAAATCAAAAAAATTGGGCGATATTCAATGTATCGGGACCTATTGAAGATAGCGGATTATTTTTGTAACAAAATTTTCTTATAATTTAGTTTTCTTTCTTTCACCCGTTGGACATTTTGCTCTACGATGCAATGGGAATTACCCGTACACGCAAACCCAAAATTTTAGAATGTTTCCAAAAAAAAAACCGGGTTCCCCCTCCTAATCGAGGACACTTTTTTGATATGTCAAAGAAGACCTCTTAATGAAGCGTTCTCAAAAAAAAATTGGAGAAAGGAATTTTTCGGGAGCAAAAGTACCGGATGCCTGGATTATCATTCGGACACTCTCGAACAAGAAAACTCAAAAGTTGAAAACTGAATTTTCACGCTTTCGAAGTTTAGACTTTCTGAAACTTTTTATTCATTTTTTTTATTTGGTCATTACAAATTCTAATATAAATTTTTTCAATTCGAAAGCTTAAAAATTTTGATATTTACAATTTAAATAACATTTGATTCATGGAGTCACTTCTAAATAATTTTCTTTTTACTTATTGCAGTTTAGAATCTTTCAATCAAACATCTTCAGAGTTTGGTGTTTTCTATTAGTTTTTACAACAAATAAATTAATATTAATTTTTAATGGCAAATTGTAGTCTATGACGTAATCAAAATTTGACATTGTACTATGTACATTTTTTCTCCTGCTCATTTTCAAAATAAATCATATTTTGAGATGAAACTTTGGGAAATCAAAAAATATATATAACCCGATCGCTGTCTGTCCCCTTTGAGTTTCTATTTTCCACTGCTAATCTGTTTTTGATCTGATCAATTTTGCATGTGAACGGTCTGTCCCTGCTTCGACATTGCTTTGCAAAATTGCAAAATTGATTGAAACCCGATTATCCCTGGAAAATACAAACGCAAAGGGTCCAGACAACGGTTGGCTTATATATTTTCTTTAATTTCCCAAAGTTTTAACCCAAATTATTACTTATTTTGGAATAAGCAGGCAGAAAAAAATACACTGTGAGTCCAAATTTTTACTACGTCATGGATAACAATGGTCATTTGCTCTTAATATTTCAAAATTTAATTTTCAAAAGTTAAACAAACTTACGGGAATGGGAGCCTTGATGATTGATGTGACGTCCGTTATACGGACAGGCCTTGCCAATAATTGGTTATTCAATATATCTGGAAAAATATTGACGTTTCTAATTTTATATATTTTTATTTTTCAATAGATAAGTTGCATGCGTCATGAATACGGAAAATGATGATTGCATGTTGTGGAGGACGTTGAATTGAACTTGTTTTTACAAACAATGAATTAATATCAACTTTAAACGTTCAAAAAGTTTAATACTCTGAAATCGAATGAAAATTTGCGGAAACGGGAGCTTTTATGATTGATGCGATGTCAGTTATACCTGTACGGACAGTCCTTGCCAATGATTGGTTTTTCAATATTTTTGGAAAAATACCGTGTAAAATAAAATTTTTTTATGTCGATACTTCAGTGTCAACATTTTTTGACATTTGAAACATTGAACATCCGGAATAGATGGTGGAATGTATTTATTATTATTTAAGAATTTGCAAAATTTACGGATTTGCAAATAACCATGAATTTTATTGACCGGGGCAAAACCGGGAAACGACCGGAAGATAATTTAAGCAACCAGGAATGTACTTAACTTAACCTAGGCAAATAGAAATTTCACAAGAAAATTATGAGAAATGAGAAAAAAGAATCCCTATTTTTTTCTATTAAAAGAAAAACCATTTGCGAATCTGTTACTTCATAAGATTTTTTTAGCTCGTAATCATTTAGCTTATATTATTAAAATTATAATTCGAATCTAGAAGAGAGTAATTTGGAAAGATCGCTCTCCCAATTCAAAATTCGTCACAATTTTAAAGTCCGCCCTTCTTGATTCAAATAAAGAAATATCCTCAAGAAGTTTTTAGAGTAGAAGCAGTATTTTGAAGAAGAAATATTTCCTAGTTATAATACGAAACTTGTTTAAATTCTTCATTACGAATTCATCATTTTTAGGTTGAACAATCATATAAAATACATATAATCAAAAGTTGAACTTTTTTTCTGAAAATAAATTTTTTGTTAAGTCCATTATCTAATTCTAAATTCACCTCTGGTTGAAAATGTTACTACTTCTTTGAAAATCAATTATTCTTTTTGCGGCCATATATTCAATATTAGGTTGAATATTTATTTTTGAATTTATAAATAAAACTATTTTTTTGAGAATTTCGGTACTATGTAGAAAATTCGCCTTTTTTGAAGTTCATTAATCTTTATGGTTAAAAATCTATCTCCTTTGCATAAAATAGATTCATTTTAGTTGGAAATTCATCATTTCACCCGAAAATTCACCAGTTTAGTTGGAAATTAATTTCTTCTAATGGAAATTAATTTGTTTCATCTTTAGTGAAAAATTGATCTTTTCTAGTTCAAAATTTAATAATTTGGATGAAAATTTGTCTTCTTGAATTGAAAATCCAATATTTTCATTGAAGATTCACATAATTTGTTGAAAAATCCATATTTTGGAAGAAAATGATCTTTTCCTTCGAAAGTGAATTCTTCTGTTTAAAAAGTTCTTTTTTACGATTAACCATACAAGCCATAAAGTTTAATATTCCATTTAATGTTGGTTTGAAATAATTTTTGAGCCAAAAACGTTAATATTCCTTGTTTCGGTTGAAAACTTTTATTTTTATGTTCTAAAATTCAACCATTTTGTTAAAAAACTGTATTTTTTGGTTGGAAATTAATTTTTGGTAAAAAATGCAATTGTTCTGCTTGAAGATTCATTTCTTCAGTTAGAAATTCGTTTAAAATTCAACTGCTACAGTTGAACATTTACATTTTTGTTGAAAAGTTCATGAATTTGTCTAAAAATGTAACAATTTGTTCGGGAATTTTTTTTTGTTGAAAGGTTTTTTTATTGTTATTAGTAAGTTTTGTCTACAGAAACTTCAATTCATTTCATTTGAAAATCCCTTGGTAGTAGTTAAAAATCCATTTGTGTTGCTGAACATACTTTTTTTTTTTAATTTGAGCATTCAAATTCCGGTTACAATTCATCTTGTTTCGTAAAAATGGATTTGTCTATTTGACAATTAAACTTTTCCAGTTGCAGATTTTTTGTTTTAGTTAAAAACTCTGTGTTTGGTATAAAATTTTTGTTTTTAACCAAAAATGTTACTGTCTTATTTTCGGTTGAAAATAATAATTTTTTTAATTCGAAATTCAACTATTTTGTTAAAATATTGTATTTTTTGGTAGAAAACTAATCTTTTTCTTTAAACATTCACCTTCATAGTTGGAACTTGAAGAGCTCTTGTTAAAAATTTATAATTTTAGATGGAAATTCATCTTCTTGATTTGAAATTCAACTGTTCCAGTTGAAGATTCATAATTTTGTGTAAAAATTCATTTCTCTCGCTGAAAAATGAACAATTTTGTTGTGTGTATGTTTTTGTTTCGTTATCGGATATTAAATATTTTGAACTGTAAGTGTAATTGTTTCAATTTTTGTAAAAAAAATTATATTTCTTCGTGAAGAGTATTTTTTTCAAAATTAATTTATTTTGCAATGTTTGGTCTGTTGCATAAAGGATCTTTACAATAAACGTTGTAAATGGAAATAAATTTATACGTTTTGCGACAAATATGAATATGTAAGTTTTGGTTGACCGGGAAAATTATTTGTTGAAATTGATAAATGCAGGGGCTTGGATAGTTTCTGAAAACTACTAATTAAAGTGATATAAGAAATTAAAATTCCAAGAAAATTTCTTTTTTTTACATTTTATAATTAATTATGACGTAAAGAAACTTTTATGTGAATGCCCTTTAAGTTCATGGTATAATAAGGATAATTTTGGTATAGTTTGCAATAATAATAGAATAAAAATTTTCATAATATTTCAAAAACTGTTATGTAAATACTATGTCATAATTTATCGATTGCAATTTCCGGAAGAATAGGTCCATCCTTTGGAGATAGAAACTAGAAATAGACTCGAGAATGGGGAAGTCTCGGGAATACATTGCCATTCATGAGACGGGGTTACATAGTGTAGGTCTTTTTTTCGAAAGTATGGGTTCCTATCGTCCAACCGACCGAGAACGAATCTTTACAAACTACATCTTAAAGGGGCCACATTCCGGAAAGGCCTTCATCTTGATTCGCCCTCAATGGCAACTCGATGTTTCCCCATCGTTTTGTCACCGATTTGCCAACAGAGTTCTTCTTTTATGGTTTCTTTTCTCTTTCCACTTTTTTCAGATTAGTGCAATCGCGTTTAAAGCCCTCAGCTGAGTGCGAGCAAAAATAAAACGAGAGCAAATTTAATCACCAAGATGAACCTTAATTAATTCAAATCAAATTTATTGAAATGAAATTCAAATAGAAGAAGTAACGACTAATCAATCATGATGATTATAGGTACAATTTATTAGTAGTGGAATGAAAAGCTCAATTCAGTTAGAATAGGGGATTCTGAAACTTTGAATTGGAAGCCACAGAATCTTAATAATTCTAAATAATTCTTGAATTAGGAGTCAAAATCATCCGGACTAAAAAATGTTTAAGCCTGAAGACTTCAATTTCAAAAAATTATTTCATAGGGAAGAATATGATATCCAAATTCAATTGGAAAGTAAAATTTAATATAATTTTCAAAATTTAATTTGATAATTTATTTTGATGAAATTTTATTGATTTAGAATTGCGGAGCCCATTGAATTGAAACGATATGAATCAGGGATTTCTTAATTGAAAAATAAATCAATGAAACGATTAGCTCTGAAAAAGTTATGGAAATTGAGCATGAAATTTCCTCCATTTTACTGAGCGCGTAACGACAAAAAGTGCATCGTATATTCTGGGGAAAGAGAAACAATTTAACGGGCAGTCATTTCTTCCGGATGCGAAAGAGGGTCGTTATCTGCCGGCTGAGTGAACTCGGGAGCGAAAATAAAGTCCAAATTTCATTGGCACATACAACTCGGGAACTAACCTCTCTTTCGCAACTGAGAAAAGTGAAAAGTGGAAAAGAAAACGACAAAGAGTTTGCGCCACGAATTCGAAGATATTAAAATAGTTTTGCTTGAAACTCGACGGAATGTTATAAGCGTGGAGTTATTTCATTTAGAAAGAACAAAAGGCTCGACGAGGGAGGGTAAGGATGGCTTGAAAAAATATCACTGTCGCTCTTATTTCTGAACTTTGGATGCTTGGAATGTTGATGCTGCAACAGTATATTTTTTGAAGCCTTGGGAAATTATCGTTTATCGATTTGAACGTCAAATGTCCACGTTTTGAGACCCCCTAAACCCGAAAAACAGGTTTTTACGAATGTGTCTGTCTGTCTGTATGTCT
>WSXT02088338.1:0-11795 GCA_011762715.2 Neuroterus valhalla
ATTTTGAATCTTTCTTAAACCAAGAAAGATTCAAAATGAATAGTCAAAATTATATATAATTGGAAAAAAAGAAGAAAAAAAAGAGAGTAAATGTTACGCTTCATTCCATCAACGAAACTTGGAATAATTTAGTAAGAAATGGCTCTTGCAAAAAAGAAATTCAAATAAAAATTGTAGAAAATTGTATGAATGACAACTTTTGTTTGAGAAGTTTTGCGATAGCATCGAAACCAAAAAAGATATTCGATCTAAAAGAATTTCCAACCCTCTTATTATTCGTATAATTGATTTGTAAGCAACAAATAAAAAAAATACGAGAAAACATCAAGTACACTAATTTGTAGATCTTATTTTTTTGATGAAAAATGGTATCTTCTATTTTTTTGATTATATTAAAAATACGATTGTTATACGCGATACAAGAAATCATCCCTTAATTCAAGATGGCGGGCAACCTACAAAGGGTTGATAGTCGAAAACTCAGATTTAAGGTTCCTATATGGTACCCTAAAGATAACAAAAAAAAATTTTCTTACCCAATGGATTGCAATAATACATATAGGAATCCGACTAAATATGCATACTGGACTACTCTTCATGTTTCAATTGAGACCTAATTTCAGAGTCAAATTCATTCAAAAATTAATAACCGTATTTAATTTGTCCAGAGCTAAAGCAGTGAATTTTCTAATATGGAACAATTCTTATTATCTAAAACTCTTGAGCACAAGATCTAGACGAAAGTTTGTAAATAATGAGGACACGTCAAGCAAGATCATTATAATTGAGTTATATTGTACTTCCGGCAAAATTTATTGTTTGTTTAATGGCATTCTTAATGAAAGATTCAGGTTCTGGTAGAGCAGAATACAGCATATCTTCAGAAACTTAAGATTTGCAATATAGATAGGAAATTAGGATCAGAAATTAAAATTCACAGGAGCTCTAGTTCATATTGAATTACTTGAACGTGATACAAATGGGAATTTGCTGAACAAACTTGCCTCTGGACATACATTTCGAACTATTTTCGCGAATTTGGGCACAAAATATTGATTTTCCGATGCATAAAGCTATTGATATAAAAACATGTCAGTACAGAGTAAGTGTTATGAGTGTCACTTATTACGCTCTCAACAAATGTTTGATAATAGTCAGAATAGGCAAATTTTCAAGGATCTGAAATAACAAACAATGGACATATTCACTGATGCTTGGATTCAATATCTAGATTTCAGTTCCAATAGATATTTTTTGTCGTGCTCTATCAATAAATCAATTCTCATGTGACATCAAAAAGTTAGATTGATGATACTCAAATAATTTGATATTGAAGTCTGAAAATTCGAACAGTAAACACACTCCCAGAGAAGAGGAGAGAAAAGGTACTTGACTGGAGAGGATTATACCTAACGATAGGGTTTATTCGCCGAAGAGTTCATTAGTGAGAACCAAGTGCGAAATTCCAGAGTTTTTGTTTGCACCCACTCATGCATAGTGCACTCAAATCAGAATTAATGAAATCATAAGCCTACGTATCATCTTTTTTTTTGCAATCTGCCCATGTGTTGAATGTAGGAGAAATACTAGTTTAGCCAAAAATGTTGCACAGAGAAACCAATCTCATTGCATCCATTCCAGACCTGGAAAAAGAATTAAAATAATCATTACAGATCAGGATTTCTCTTCTTTTAGAAATGCATGAAAAGGGATTTTTGCACTAATTTTACAATTTGTCCGCTATATAATTATTTCCTATATCATAATAATAGTGGGCGTGGATTATGCTTGTATGAGTTTTTATATCAAGTTCTCGCTTGAAAGAATAGAAAAACTTGATTGTCAGTAGAATAGCAATTACGTATCTATGATACTGTATCAAAATGGTTCCAATCGATAGCTGTGAAATATCAGGATCTTCTGCACGGCGCAGCGTGAACAAATAATGGTATACATTCCGCATCGCGGGAATAAGGTTATTGATAAGTATTAAGAAGATGCATAGAACGTGTGATTGCTTCGCTTCGGGTTACAAACTATTGCTTATACTATTTACTAATACTAAGGACTTCTAGTGCTTTCAACCCGAGGGCAGTAGAGTTTCTTGTCCCGAGGATACGAAACGCAGAACCATTATCGGCTATGCAAGTTTCCCCAGTTTTGTTTTCCATTGCTCTTTTTCAGGTTCCAAAAATAAAGCAGGCTATAACTGAGACAATTATAGAATGATTACATATGTAAGCACGTCGTTTTGGTTCGTTTGGAATAATTTCAAGTTGCAGCCATACATTTTTGTTGCAGCATAATACGCTTTCAACTGCTAACAGAGCTGCGATGCTGCTTGGTTTTTTTCTGAGAAAGATATGAAATATCTGAGGGAGAAAGTAAAAGGTTTAGAGACTGTAGCCATGTTGGTAGGAAAATAAAAAGGTGTGAGAAAACAGGTGGAAGAGTATATTGGGGTTTGGATGAAAAGGACAGGCAAAGAGTTTGTGAAGGAAGAGGGAAGGTCAGATATGAGGGATGGTTACAGGATGGAAGGAGAGCAGAGACGTATCTGGGACAAGGTAGAGAGCATGATTGAAAAGAAAGTGGGACGGCGTGGTGACGAGAAGGGTAAGGTGATGACGAAAGGAAAAATAAGGGCAATGGAGTTAAGAATATATTGGAGAGAGGAGGATAGAAGAAATAATATCGTGATGAGAGGGCTAAGGTTGACGAGCGGAGAGGAACGGAAGGGAGTGGAAGCACTGCTTCAAGGCACAGGGGAGTTTCAGGATAACGTAGCTATAGTAAGGCTAGGGGGGAAAAAGGGGAATTCAGTAGTGGTGTTGGATTCGGAGAATTGGAAAGATGAATTGGCGGTGATGCGAAGTAAAAGCAGGATTAAGGATAAGAAAGTATACATCGATCACGCTTTGACGTGGAAAGAGAGAGAAATTCGTAGATTATAGAATGACAGAGCTAGAAGGCAGAGAAGTAAAGCGAGAGCGGCGAAGGTAGGATATCAGAAAATAAGAGAAGAGGAAAAAATCCTGGTGTGGGATGAGGAGAAAGAGAAGTTGGAAGATGTGCAGAGAGACTTGTTTGCAGGAAATGGGAGTTACGGGGAAAACGGGTCAGTGGAGTGATAAAGGTGCTTTTTTGGAACGTAGCAGGGATGAAAAAGGAAGGTAAGGACTTTCGGAGGTTTGTGCTGGGAGTTGATGTTGGTAAATTGGTGGCGATGTAGATGTAGGGCAAGGAGTGGGGTAGGATAGAACTAAGGTTTCCAAGAGGGTTTAGGTGGAGGCTCCAAGAGACGGTCAGGTTCAAGAAGAAAGGTAGGGCTACTGAGTTTGTGACTCAAGTTTGTGACGGTGTATAATAGGAATGGGATGGAAAGGATGAGAGGTAGGGTAGAAGATAGAATGGGCGATAGCGAGATGAGGTTATGGTTGTACTGAGGAAGATTTCGATGCAAGAATAAGAAGGGAAGAAGGTCTCTTCTTGAATGGTGAAAGTTTCGAGAGCAGGTCAAAGTACGTGATTATGAATAAGGAGGGGTATATTTCAAGAGACTGGATGGTGGATAGAGAGTGCACGGTCGAAAATGGTATGATGAGAGGGGATGAACACGGAGAGTACACGTATTTAAGCAACCGGGGGGGGGGGGGGCATCAGTGATAGGCTATGTAGTCATAAATGTGCATAGATGGGAGGAGACGGAGAGATTCTTATTAGAAGGGAGGATAGCATTGTAACATTAGCCACCAAGCTTGAGAATAAGAGGGGGAGGCAATGGAAGTAGAGGAGAAGAAGTTTCGAAGGGCGAGAGAGCGATATGGACGGAAGAGGCAATAGAGAAACGCCAGGAGCAGTTAGGAAAATTAGGTACCGAAGGCAAGTTTGTGGAAGAGATATGGGAAGATCTAAAAGTGAAGGTGGAAAGGTGTGTGCAAAAGGAAGAATTTGGAAAAAAGAAAAAGGAATGATGAAACCGTGGTGGGATAGGGAATGCAAAAGGATGAAGAGAAGGGTTAAAAAGAAGTAAAAAAATGGAATAAGGGAACCGCAAAGAGGGAGGAGTACGTAGAAATGAGGAAGCAGTTTGAATCGATATGTGAAAGGAAAGAGCAAGATACAGAGAAAGATCCGGGAGAGGAGTTGAAGAGTGATAAGACCGAGGGGGACGTGTGGAAGATAAATAAAAGGTTGAAAAAACGTAGAGAGGGGATAAGTGATAAGATAAGAAATCAGAAGTAGACAGAGTTCTCCGGAGAGTCATTTTGGGGCTAAGACCAACCAAAAAAAGACGAGGGAAGTAGAAGAACAAGGGATGAAACGGGGATGGAGTTGAATGACGAGGAGATACAGAAACAAATGGGAAAGGTAAGAAGGTCGAAGGCTGCATGCTTGAAAGGGGTGCAAAGCGAAGCATGGATATTTGGTACCAAAGCAGTTACAGACAGACTAAAATTGGTAATATAGAAGATTTGGAGAGATAAGGGATTCCCAGAAGGGTGGAGGGAGTGATTGAAAGTGCCACTGTATAAGGCAGGGGACATGGATAAGCAGGAAACTTATAGAAGAATCATATTGATGAACACGGCGTAAAAAGTATACGCGATGGTACTGGCGGAGAGGCTAGGAAACGATGTCCAATGGAAATTCATATTGTCGGAGACATAGGCGGGTCTGATCGAGAGGGTAAGGTAGGTGTATGAAGAGATGGAGGATAGGGTGAGAGGGGAGGGGACAGGATTTCGGAGGGTTTATGGATGGATATGGGGTCAGGGAAGGGATTTTCGCTTGGCCCGATACTTTCAACAATTGAAATCGTTGACCTTAAGAGGTAGCTAGAGGAAGGAGTGGTAGGGGGAATAAGGGTAAGGATTCGGTCACTCGTTTATGCAGATGACATAGTGTCGTTGGTAAAAAAAGAGGAATCCTCAAAGGAGATAATAAAGAGGTTGGTGAGACACCGGGATAGGAGTCAGTTGGAATGCCGAAAATTCCAAGGTTATGGTGTTCAGGAGAGGAGGTTGAATGGATACGGGAGGAGATCCGAAATGAAAGGGAACGGCTGTGCAGGAGGTGAAAGAGTTAGTGTACCCAGATCTCCTATTCAGGAGGAATGAAAGAGCGGCTGGTCATATAGAAGAGAGAGTAAGGAGGGCAAATGTTGTGATGAGGTAGGTGTGGGGATTGGCAAAGAGGTTGTTCGCCGATGACTTAGAAGGTAGGACGAAGCTGTTGGACTCACTTGTGATGAGTGTGCTTCTGTATGGAGTAGAGGTTTGGGGTTGTAAGGAAAGTGAGGAGGTAAATAGGTTACAGAAGAGGTACATCAGGTGGGAACTGGGGTTGGATAGGAGTATACTTTGTTATATCGTTAGGGGACAGGGAGAACGATTTAAGGGATTCTGACAGGTAGCCAAGTACGTGAGTATGAGAAAAAATTCTTGGAGGAGAGGGAAAGTAGGCTAGTGAGGGGATGTTAGTGCGATAAGGGGAACAGAAGAAGAGATAAAAAGATGGAGGATGAGAGAGAATGTATTTTCGGGAGAGTGATCTGCATAGGGATGAAGTGAGGAGAAGTCACGAGGAAGGAAGAAAGGCATATGAGATTGTTAAGAGGAACGGACTGAAAAGAGGGAGGAGGCAGAAGAAGAGGAGAGGATAAGAGGGTCAAGGTATAATGAGCAATATGGTTTGATTATACCAATAGACAAAGCGCGATATTTGTGTGAGAAAGAAGAGAAAGGAAGTCAGGCTATAATAGCAAGTTTAAGATGTGAAAGCATGCCGTGTCAAGGCTTCGAATTCAGATCTCTCGATTTCTTATCTGTTGGCTCCCAACAAATCTTGAAAAGAGTTGCAATTTTTTGTAGAACTAGGAGTATCATCGAAATGTAGTATTCAAAGGCGATAGATTGTTCAAAGAAAGATGTGAAGATAAAAAAAACGTACTAGAAGTATAGTTCACGAAGTGATTTCCGGAAACTTATCATCGATTTACTAGGATGAAAGTCACTCAAACTTTACAGATTCCCAATAAATGGCTTAAAAGGTCACAGCGTGTTTGCTTCCATTTCTAGCTGTCTTGAGCAGCGATGACGGCTGACAGTAATGATCATCGATTGAAACTTAACGAAACACCTTTGGATATTTCCGATATTTCCGATGCTGCAGCTTAAGCAAACTAGAACTCAAGGCAAGCGCATTTGGGAATTCCAGTCTTTCCTCTGGAATTCGTGGAGGTTACATGACTTTTAGCAGCTTAAATCAAAGATGAGATCCCAGGAACGGTGTGTTGCAAAATTAAGATTTTTTGCTAGGTTTGTCTAAGTGATGAGAAGGTTGAAGTTGCAATAAGATATCCTATAAATTTGCAAATTTTGTACTTTGACTCTACCTCAAGGCATGACCTGAGAAACATGCGAAGAATACTCAAAATGCACGAGTCTTCGGAATCCAACCGACTAAAAATGATCGAGCGTGTATGCGTCGAGTTTAGTCGGCATGAACAGCGAGGCTGGCTGGCCTTTTTGCATTTATGTCAAATGTTTTAAAGAAGAAATGATGGCATACCTGAATAAAAAAAATACTGAATACAAACGTTGTTCAAATAATTATATGAAAGTAATGCGTGCCTTTGAAGAATATAGTATGAACGGAGTTTCGAATGCGTATAAATGTACGTCCTTCCTCTTTAGCACGCATTCGAAACTCCGTTCCTACCGTATATTTAAAAGACATGCATTACTTTCATATAATTATTCAAGGAACGTTTATATTCAGTTTTTGATAAGAAACGGAAGTAAACTTTGTTCCTTCCGCGTGTTTCTTAGGCACGTCCACTTTTTTTTACTACTATTACGAAACGATAATAGAAGATATCAAAAATCGCAAAAGTAGACCGATTTTTGTGATTCAAACTTTGTTGTAAAGCTAATAACAAAAAGATATCACATGTGTAAAAATTGGTTGCAAATTTTGCCAAATGCAAGAAATTGCATTTTCGTAAAATCAATAGGTTGTAAAAGATGTTCGTAAAAATTTCAACCGGTGTCATATATCCCTCTCTAGACCCCAATGCTAGCTCTGCTCCAACGATGCTCGTGAAAAATTCAACCGGTATCATATTCTAAAGTCAATAACGCTTCAGTGGTACGTCCGAGATGACGTCATCGTTAGGGTACTTTATGACTATACCCACGAAATCTCTCTACCCTCGTATACGGGACTTCGTTCCAAAAAATATCCTGGCGTTCGAACGTTCTGGTGGCTAAACGACTGCGCGCCTAAATGACCTGGCGTCTAAGCGGCCCACGCCCTAACGTCCAGCGCCTAAGGCAGCTGGCGCCCAAATCGCAACGCTCGAAAGGCGGTGTCTGGAAAGAGATTCTGGGCTAAGATGTAGCTTGGTATAACTCCTTTTCGATTTTTCTATATTGTATTATCATAAATTTGTATTTTGTTTCTGTAATACACCGCTCTTTTGATTTTACACACATCATCCGTAACTCTCCCAGAAGTGATATTTTCACGCTATCCTTCAGATAAATCGAATATTACATAGATGCGTGTTTATGGTGGTCATACATTTTATACGTGTGACGGCAACTTTTGCATGTTTACCTCCCAATGCCAGTAGTGGCCAGTAATGTTCTGAACTGGTGCCTACTAATAACGGATCTGTTGCAGAAAAGAGCGGGTTTTCAGGCCTTTTTCTTGCTTGTTTCTGTGAGACTATGAAATAATAATATCTCTACATAGGAAAATGTAGCATTATATAGAAAAGTAACTGATGAATAAATGCTCATGTAACCTGAGCCAAACATAGTAATGCCTGCAAGTTGGATTTCATTACCTTTTGCACATGTACCTTTTTGTTGGCCTATTGGAATATTTTTTTTATGAAGAGTGCCTGAAATTTGTTTTTGTCCTCGTGTTTTCCATAAAGGGATACGTTTTTTGTCCTGGAAGCTGATCAACCTTTTTTTTACTTTTTCATAGTTTTTTTAGTTGGAAATTCTTTGTGTCTGTTGAACTCTTATTCTATAGATGAGATCATATTCGACTTTGAATTGTGCTTCCCACAGCCGGCATAAGTGTACCGCAGGTTGTGACCTTTTCGTGGGAACCACAATTTTCGACAATAAAGCATATTTAGCAATTGTCAGAAGGACGTCAGCTGAAACTGTTTCACAATATTCTTACATCTCATAGTGGTTTCTAAGAATTTCCTTTTTCAATATTTCATGAAAAGTGTGAGCACTCTTCGTCTGGAAATTGAGAAAAGATATTTCTGGAGAACGCTGCGTATCACGTGCGGCGTAATTGGCCAATCTGCGTTCAAAATGATTTTTTCTGTACCATCGAGCCATAATCCCTCGCTGACGGAAACTAGTTTTTTAAGCGTGGCAACTGAAAGTGTTGCAGCCTATGCGAATGCTGCTATTTCTAGTACAAGTGGCGAACCAAATAGTATATCTATATATAGACATACTATTTCGAAGAAAACTAAAAATGGTGGAGCCCATCAGAGGGAAGTACACTAGTCTGCCACACTGTCGCTGGACCCTCTGTCAACACTGCCAGTCTGGTACACCACGTGGCGAACGACGACTAGTGAAAATTTAACTTTTTAGACTGGCTGGCAAGCCCGGCTCCAACCTTCAAGAGTTATTTCGCGTTATATACGAGTCCTTACAGTTCAAAAAGCAGGAGGTCTGCTTTTTTTGGCGTTCAAGTCTGCCGAGAAAACTCGACGGAATTTCCTGATTTAAATATAATAAAGAAAATTCAAAACTGATGATTTTTGTAAATAAGAACCCTATATGATAATGATTCTGATAGTTTTCTTAGAAAACTTGTATACTCATTAGATTTGTTCGTCCTTCATTTACCTATATGATATATGATATCTGAAGGACTGCATCGTGTGAATTGTGAATATTTGCTAATACTTCGTAGGTATTGTCACGAGTACTCTATTCGGGAACTCTTCGAATCCCGTTACTCTACTTCAACTTGTGCTCCGACTGAAAATTATATGATAAATTCGTAACCGACAATACGATCTTCAAATGTTTATCTGTTATTGATGATAATGGAGATAAGAAAAAGTTATTGGGGTCTCAGAAATGACTCAGAATGACCAAGAATATTCCGGTCGAATTTCAGATGGTTCAGACAGCAAAGACACCCGAGAACGGTGATCATCGACGAAAACTTTATGCACTTATGCTTAAACATTTTCCGGGATTTTTCAGGAAACTCTAATGGACTTTATGGGCTCTTTTTGAAATTATAAATTGTTTGAAAGAATTGCGCCTCGTGAGAAATGTTATTTGAAAACCAAACCGCATCAGACAATCTCTTACGAAAAATATTATTTTACAAACCTTTCGAAAACACACCATTCTTCTTATCAGAAGTATTTATTTCTAAAACTTCTCTGAACTACAGAAAGCTCAATATGGATATGATGGGAGAGAAAATGAATAAAAAAATAATTCTCCAATACTTCTTATTGTTTGCAATCGAAATCATGATAATGAGTAATTATGATATAGGAAGACAATAGCCATAACTTTTGGAGTACATGCTTGATCGTTGTAAGAGATCTTCAAGTTGAGATATCAATCAAAATCCGATAATGGAATTGGGTATTATCAAAATATTTAGGAATAAGAAATGAAGAGTAGTCTGCAATGAGAATAGGAAATCAATTGATTGTTTAAATACGGAGAGGTAAGGTTGACATACAAATTGACGTAATTATCGTATTCAAGAACACATAAGAAAATGGATATCAAGAAGAGTTAGCAAAATGATCAGGAAACCTTATTCAGAATTGATTCATGATGCATCAGAGGAAAATGTATTATAGACGAGACATTATTTCATACAAGCAGAATCAAATAGATTGCTTCTTCCATGAAAGGACTCCAAGAGTGAAGGCAATCAAGGCGCAATACAGAAAATAATCAAGATAGACGCTGTGAATGCACATATATGACTTGGAACGAGAAGGAGGGCCTACGGAATAAACGTTTAATCTAGAGAAAAAGGAGTTTGAAGTTAATGGTGCTTTTGGTGGACCAAAAGACCCAATCAAGCATTCTTGACTACTTCTCGCCTAATTTTAGTCCTACAATTTTTGGATTTGGTACATTCGGTCAATCGTTTCTTGAAGAATTTGTGAATGTGGGAGAGTTAATTTTGATTTTCTGGTCCTTAGGTTCCTGCCCTCGTTCAAAGTCACATAGTTCAAAGAAAGGAAAATTTATTATCCAAAAAGTTATTCAATCGGAAAATTTATAGAGTTAGATATGGTGATTACAAAAATTCAAGCATGGAATCGTAAGATTCATTGAGATATCAAAGATTAGATTTATTGTTTGGGCAGTCATCAAGTTCTTCTCTCGTGAAAACCATTTCAGCAATAGCTGTTTTGACTGGATCATTCTCTTGATGAAGGACTGCACCTTCATCCCAAAATAAAATGATCGAAATCGTCAATTAAGTTATTGAATAGATTGTCATTAAGAATGATCAGATCTTCTTTCTTTTATGGTCCATGTATCATATTCCACGAACACATGAAAAGGGGTGAACTAATTCGTTTTCTCTAAGATTCCCATTCGGTCGTTACCTAGTGTAAGATTCTATTCCTATATGAGAAATCTCTAATGTCACGCGTTACGTTTTACCGTGTCACAGTTGTGTCACTGTAGTGTGCGTACTATTTGTGTGACTGGTTATGTGTGTGAATCTGGATAAGGTTTCGTGTTACCAAAGGGTACTCTCGATGTAGAATTCGTCTGTGTGTAATTTTGTATGTGTGCGGAGCAGAAGGCCTCTTATTTGATCGGTTTTTTTAAGTTCTAGGTTTCAGAACAGTTCTAGCTCACATAAATGCTAACAGCACGTTTTTTTGGTGCTAAAATTTTTGCAAGCAACACGATTTTTCGTGAAATTTTTAGATTTTTTCGAAACACGGAAGTAGAAATATTTTCAATTAACTAGATGAAAATAGTAATTTTATGCATTATTTTGCTGTGACTCTAGATAACAATTTTCATCCAATTGATATTCAATTTTTTAAATTCCATTTTGAATCATTTAAAAAATTTAAAAAAGGGTTTTTGTATTTTTTTTTTGCAGCGATCCGAGTTAACTATTCAACTATTTGATAGTTTTTGTGTATCTTTTTTATAATTATTATGAATCTGTGGTTAAACATTTTATTATAGTTGATTGTATGTTTTTTTAATTTCTAGAAATATGTTAAAATAACTTGATAAAAATTTAATTCTATTTCATACTTCAGTTTTCCTATAATATCTTGTCAGAGTTTTGGCATTTTCAAAATTCAAAAATATGAACGGAAATGAGATATTTCTACCCAAACAACGCAAGGCATGAAAAAAAGTTTGAAGAAAAAACGTTTCTTCTTGGGAGCCCTCCAGGATGATATTTACAACTTTTCGAGTTTTCTCAAAGAACCGAAAATTCAAAATTGTTCATATTAGGAAGATTTTACTATTCACTTGAAAATTCGTCTTTTTTAGTTATATTCAGCAGTTTATTATTCAAAACCAAAACGATTTTTGGTTCATGTATCTTTTGTTACATTCCTTGTTAAAAATCTATCTCTCTTGATGAAGGATTCAACAACTGTTTCCTTGAGAATTTATTTTCTGTTCGGAAATTCATCCCTCATGAGAGATGAGGAAAATTGGAAAAGAGGGGGGGGGGGGGGGAAGTAGAGAAGATAAAAAGGAAAGAAGAAGATCAAGTGT
>WSXT02088349.1:0-17699 GCA_011762715.2 Neuroterus valhalla
TGTGTCTTAAGCAATATATATATATATATATATATATATATTACATACATAAGCAATTGTTCATCTGTTGGGTTTTTTGTTCCTTTCCGGGAAAATAGAGCTTTCGGCAGCCACCCGACGAGTATATATTTTCTGCTGTATACGGAAGCTTCTTCATTTAGGTACATTATAATTTGATTTATTTGGGTTCTAATTCGAATATCAAAAAAAGTTCCATCTATGTGGAATTCATTTCAATCACGCAATATAGTTCCTAAAGCTTTCATTTCTCGGATGATTCTACTGAACTCTTTGGTAAAGTTGGGATAAATGGACTGTAAAGGGAATGTTCAATATTATTGAAATTATTTGTGACTTCCAAAAGTCCCTTATTTCCACCCTCTCATCTTGCCTTGAAATTTTATTCAGTGACAAATATGTTTATTTTGTTGGAAATTTGTATTTTTCGCTAGGGAAGTGATGTTCATTGTAGGAAATTTACTTTTGCGCAAGAACTTCCATCGTTTACGAGAAAAAAACATATTTTCTGATCAGAAATTAAATTTTTGTTGTTTCCTTTCTGATAATTGTATTACTTTTTTAAAAATGAGTCAGTTTATTGATATAGAAAATTGCTAATAGTTTTTTTTCTTAAAAATTGGTGGTTGTGGGTCACATTATCAAGAATTGCATGGATAATGCTGCGAAAAAGCATCTTTAAGAGTGTATCTTCAGTGTACAAAACTGCGACTGTAGAAAAAAAGTCTGGTAATGCGTCCTGGAATGACGAAATACGCGTGGCAGGCAATGAGAAAGAACGATCGTACTAGAGAATGTTGAATATTAGACGTCTTAGCGACAAGGGAAGGTCTAGAGTAGTGAATGATCAAAATGATTGAAGGAATAAAAAGCGAAAAGCAAATATTCTAGTAAAAATGAGCAAGGCAGTGGTAAATTATAACGCTCAGGGTGGAATGGTATGGGATTTGAACAAAGGTAAAGACTGTATGAGTGATTTTCCTTAGAAGCTGTTTGAAGGTGAAGCTATAGAGAATAACTACCGTGACAGAGACAAACATACGTAAAGATTCCAAAGTAGGTGGCTGAAGCAAAATCGGTATCGACGAAATTATTCTTATGATCGGGAAACTGAAGAATAGTAAGGCTGCTGATGTGAATGGCATTACCCCCAAATTCTAGAGAGTGATGGTGGATATTTTTTAATAAATTTTTGAATATGTGTGCTCATGATTTATTGCTTTCACGATGATTCATTATGATGAAATGAGGTATTTCGGGTTTCGATCGTGTACGAAACTACAAAAAATTTGTCGACGTACCGCGAGCGTTACAGCTTGCATCTTCAGGACTAGCCTAAAACTGAGGTTTTTAGGTTATGGTGTTCTCACATATGCTAACAACGATGCCTGTGATTGGTCAAGGATTCCAGTGTGGGGATTTGTGGAATCTGATTGGTCAATCAGTTAAACCGGGAGAACGAAAAGCCAAATTGGATTGGTATTATATCCATTGTCCCTATTCATATTGTTAGGGTGTTTTAGGATTTCGATTGCTTCTCTATGCCTTCTTGGGAAAAGTAATGTTCCTTTCTTACGATGACGGTTGCTTTTTCAAATAAAATGCTGTTTCCTGTTTCGATGTGATGCTAAGCTGGAGCTGATTGCGTGGAATGTTTCAGCCTGACTTTACTCTTATGTTCCTTCATGCGTTGGCTCATCGCTCTACCAATATAGTATCTCTCTTTACGGAAGTATCAATCCCTGATACAATCAATATTATCAAATCCTTCGCGAACTTTCCTTCTGAACTTGTACCTTTGATAGAATACTGTCTCAACAATACTTACTTCTCTTCCAATAACCAATTCTACGAACAAACCTCAGGAGCACAAATGGGATCCTCAATTTCACCTGTAATAGCTAACATCTTTATGGAACATCTGAAAACTTAAATATTCAGCCAATCTAAGCTCACACCAGAACTGTGGTGCCGTTACGTTGACGATACATTTATAATCTGGTGACTTGGACTGGACGAACTGCACAAATTTTCCGATTTCATCAACCAATTACATCCAAATATTCGGTTCACCATGGAAATCGAACAGAACGGGAAATCGCCCTTCTTGGACGTTCTAGTTTACGAATTATCTTACAACGAGTTAGGACATGAAGTTTACAGAAAACCCACTCATACAAATAGATACCTCCACGCTTCCTCCCATCATCATCCATCCCAAAAACAGTCAGTCATCAACTCGCTTGTTCACAAAGCTGTCTCCATCACAGCTAAAGATACTTTACAAAAAGAATTACAAAAAGTTAAACAAATCCTTCTACAAAACGATTACACAAACAAACAAATTGATAGAGCAATCAGAAAATACACTATAGAAAACAAGCTAAGACAACCAACTGAAGAAAAAAAGAGAAAAGCCACCACCACCTTACCCTACATCCAAGGTGGCACAAAACAAATTGGTGGAATTCTCAACAAACAAAACATCCAAACCATATTCGAACCCCCTTGCCAAAATAGTGTAACTTCTTAACAACTTAAAAGACGAAAAGGCACCATTCAGTGATCCAGGAGTATATAAAATCCTGTGCTCTTGTGGCAAAGTCTATATTGGAGAAACAGGTAGAGCGGTGAGCCAACGCATAAAGGAACATGGAAGTAAAGTCAGGCTGAAACATTTCACGCAATCAGCTCTAGCTGAGCATCAAATCGAAACAGGATACATCATTTCATTTGAAAAAGCAACCGTCATCGCAAAAAAGGAACATTATTTTCCCAAGAAGGCAAAGAGAAGCAATCGAAATCTTAAAACACCCTAACAATATGAATAGGGACAATGGATATAATACCAATCCAATTTGGCTTTTCGTTTTCCCGGCTTAACTGATTGACCAATCAGATCCCACCAATCCCCACACTGGAATCCTTGACCAATCTCAGGCATCGTTGTAAGCTTATATAAGAACACCACAACCTTAAAACCTCAGTTTTAGGCAAGTCCTGAAGATGCAGGCTGCAACGCTCGCGAAACGTTGACAAATTTTTCGTAGTTTTGTACACGATCGAAACCCGAAATACCTTATTTCATCAATATGTGTGCTGTGAACAGCGACGTTTGAAATGATTGGAGTAAGGCAATTATCGTCCCAAACTAAAACGGGAAGGGTGATTAAGACGACTGCGATAATTTTGATGCAATTAGCTTCACGAAGTAATTTAGGCAAAATATTGACCAAACTCCTCGTTAGTTCATGAGAGAGTTTTAAACACCAACACTCAGCGTAAATCGTGCGTTCGCGTGATTTCAGGAATATTATTATCATTAGGTTTATTCATGTATGCCTTATATGTGTTTAGTGGCAATAGGCTTGTGAGTGTATCTGCGACAAGATTATGTTGCTATGACTCTGATTGTGTGCATGCAGATATATGCTGTTGATTGTACATAAGGTTTTTTTTATCCACAAAAGCTTACGATCTACCGAGCTGACAGTTGGAATTTCTCGAGCGTTAGTGATTTACCAATGCTCTCCCTGCAGACCTTCTTGCATTTTTACCGAGTCCTTCATCGCCCTTTACTGAACTGATGAGTAAGCTTTATTTGAAATTCTTATATACTCTACAATGATGTGCATCAAAATCTCAACTACGATGTCTGATGATATTATTTTCTGTAAAGTTCGGGAGATATTCGTTCTCATTTGCCACACTTCTATATTTGTGAATGAAGTATGACCAGATTTAGTTTATCGAACTAGGGATGAAGCATTATGAGAGCATCCATGTGTCCCAAGTTGACTGAACAGAGTTCAATAAAGTTTATTGAAATATCTTTTTACGTGTAATGGCAATATGTTAATAATGAAAGTGAGCTGACATGTACTTGGGTTGATAACCAGGTTTGCATCAGACATAAAAAGCTTGCATTCCTTTTTTTCCTTGAGAAGCATTGTTCGATTTCGCAAAAACATGCAAGATATGACTCACAAACGGCTTTGTCTAATTATCCGGAAAAAAATAGGAAGTTGTGAAACAGGATGGATCAGTCAGACAAAAGATTTGGTGAATTACCACGACTCATCAAAAATATTTGGCTTATTTCATCGGTTTAAAATTGAACTTTCAACTTGGATAATACATTCCCCGTTTAGATTATTCTTCACTTTTTGTTACTGAAAAATTCTGGTTCAGAATCAAACTATACATTCAAAAATTTGACCATTTGTAAGGCTAGTGAATTTTGGTTGAAAACTCAATACTTTTGAATAAATTCAGTGAGAAACTTATATGTTACTGTGACAATTATTCTGTTCGGTTGAATATAAAACGGTTCTCTTTGATATATGTCGTTAGCTTTCAAATGAATTTTCTCTCTTAAAGATAGTTCTTTTCCTGTTTACTATTTTGCTGACGGAGGAGGCATTCTTTGTATTCTACAAATACACTTTTTTCTGAATTAATCTATTTGGATTGAAAATTGACTTGCGCCTTACTTGTGTGTAACAACAACTCCAAAAGGTGGCCATTTCTTTACAAACTTAGATGCAAGTGGATTTGTATATCCACAAATACCTGCGGGAACCCTTATAGCAACGATGAAGAATGGAGCCACTTATACGGGAGTTCTCTGCAACATCACATATGGAGAAGTACCTTTCTGGATGCAACCTAAGCAAGTGCATCACAGGGACTTCTACTATTTCGTACGAACCTCAGAATTCCATTATGAACCAATGCATTCCTTGTACAAGCCACAATCTGATCATGATATTTCCCTTTATCTTCCAAAGGAAGTTTTGATCAATGAAGGTCACATAGAAAGAGTATTTCTGAATTTCAAGGAGTACAATGTAAACGATGTTAATCATTGGAGTGCAAGAGGAGATGATCTAAGCGGCCTGCCATCCGTCAATTTCATGTTTCTACCAATGCCAAGACCATCTAACCTTGTTCATAAATCACATTCATGCTTTCGATTGAGCAGGATATATGCATGAAATTTGAGGAAATTAGGAGAGGAATGAAGAAATTTATTTCCCTTATGTTTATCGTTACGGAGACCGCTCCACCTTGTTTATAATGCACTTGTATGTTTTTCATTGTCAAGAGTAAAATAGACAATAAAAGATATGGATGGAATAGTACTTTCGCACTGAGTTTTTCGTAATTTCTCTTCGCTAACAAAAACTGGTATATGTATAAAATTGCAGTCAACTTTCAGAGGAGTAGAAAGGAAGAATCAATTCTATTTTGTATGAAAATGCTTGGTTTCTCAATTTTGCAAAAAATATAGTCTGAACAAGATAAGCCGTGGATATTCATAACTTTCACTTACTTATGAAAATGTATTAAACGCCATTAAGACTGTTCGTAGCGGCTATAAATGTGGATTAGGTAAATTACAATACTTACAATATTCGACCTCAAATAGTTTTAGTATTCATCTAGATATTTTACACTGTAATCATCATTCTGGTTCTTTCGTGTGTAGATTGAAAATTACAAAAAGACATGTTTCTTTCCAGCGAAGTACGTGTTACGTAAACGCGACTGGCGATTTTCAATTTCATTCAGAAATAGTTGTAGACTATATTAGGTATAATGATTCTCTTTCCAAAAAGTTGGTGTCGGACTTTCTTGCTCATTCAGGATTAAAAAAGTTGTTGGAAGTGTATAGAAATTTTTTTTTGGGAATTATCAGGCATCTTACTATAAAATTAGTAGAGATAAAGAGGTGATTTACTAATGACCTGTTTTTTTTCTTTTTTCTTTTTTTTTGTAGAGGGGGGAAAACTTGCATTAGACACCCAATCTAGCAATCGTCTACTCTAATGAGTAGGTCATTCTTAGTTTGGGTAGTAGTGTCAGATTCCTACTGACTGAAACCCCGCCTCTCCTGCGAACCCATTTTCCCGGAACGGCTTTCGCAGTACTTCAGGGAAACGGGGATCAGGCTACTTGCCGTGCCTCGGCGTTCCGCTAATTTTGCCAACATCTACTTCTTCCCTCTCCTGCTTTTGGCCCACCAAGATGTACGCATCCTCCTCCGTAGCGCGAAATAATCGCGCAACGGGCTCGTTGGCCTTCGACATCTTGGTAGGGGCCTACATTGCAGTACCTCGAGACATTCCTTTTGGTGTCGCCTCTCGGTACAACATGTAGCTTGTTCTCGGCAGATGGTCGGTTCAGGAACCTTTGCCTTTTGCGGCGCAGAGGTGACAGTGCGGAGTAATTTCGCACCCCGCGGACCTGTGCCCTTCTTTGCCGCATCTCCAGAATTTCGTTTTCTTTCTGACGCGACAGGACACCTACCCAACTTTCAGGTACCCTGTACGCACCAACCTTCCTGCCAAGTCCTCGTACAACTTAACGAAGGCCTTCAGGTTACTCCTGGAGGCTCTTTTCGTCAGACTTACTCGCGGTTGACCCTTCATGGCAGCACCGAAGTGCTTCTCGACCGCCTCCTCGATGTCCTTTCCTTCAGTTAGCTCGTCGAGGTTGTTACAAAATTAAATTCCTCTGAAATTATTTTTTGTTACGCTCCTCAAAGCAACAGCTACCAGCTATACTAAAACAGGCCGACTCCTTAACGCTTTATTTTTAACTATAGTGTTAACCCGTTTACGCCGCAGCAATTTTCCTAGCCGGCTGAGGCAGTCGCTCCGGGTGAGCTCACAGTCAGTAACAATCCAGTCACCACCCGGTAAACATGCCTCTCCGACTTGCGAAGGTCTTTCTGGCAGTGCGTGTTATATATACTTATAAGTTTTCCTTAGAAGCTATATTCTCGAGTTGCTTATTGTGCCATGATTTGGAACCAGTCCATAATAAATTGCTATTCATGCCATAGCAACAGGAATTTCACCTTGACTCGCAATTTTCAACCCTAATCTCGACTAACCAAGTTTTGCAGAGAATTCGACTTATTGGCTTTGTTTCCTAACAGTACGTGTCACGGCATGAATCCTGAATCTGCTCTCTAACTTTCCATCAGTGTTTCTCTCTAGTTCCCTTTTCTTCTACTCATTCTCTTCCTTCTCGGTCCTCTGTCAAGAGGATCTGAGACTCTTCTTGTCTATTATTTTCTCAGTCCCCTGCTAAGAGGATCTGGGACTTTCCTTCTTTTCTCTCGGTCCCCTGACAAGAGGATCTGGGATCTTTTCTTCGTTGGCTGTTTTTTCCTGGTCCTCGTTCTACTATTTAGATTATTTACATCTTTCTTACATCTACTTCTTCTCCTTCTCACACGTCTTCTTCTATTCCTCCTCCTCCTCCCTTATTTTCTTTTCCATCTTGCGCAACACCCCTTTCGTCCATACAATACCCCTTTCCACACAACTCGCACATTCTCTTCTCCTCCGGAAGCCAGAACCCATTAGCGCCCTCCATGCTTCCACAACTCCTCCTTGTTATTATCACCTTGCTTCCTTTCTCTCCTTTCGCACACAAATATCGCCCTCTCTCCGTTGACATAATTCATCCATATTGCTCATTATACCTTGACCCTCTTATCCTCTCCTCTCATTCTTCCTTATCTCTCTCCATGCCGTTCCTCTTTACAATCTCATACACCTCGCTTCCTTCCTCGTGCTTTCTCCTCACTTTATCCCTTTCTTTCAAGAATTTTTCCTCATACTTTCACGCTTGGCTACCTGTCAGGATTCCTAAACTCGTTCTCTCTGTCTTCCGCCTAACAATATAACTAGGTGTGCTTCTGTTCAACCCCAGTGTCCATTCGATATACCTCTCCTGTACCCTATTTACCTCCTCACTTTCCTCTCACCCCTACACCTTTACTCCATATAGTAGCACACTCATCACAAGCGAGTCAAACAGCTTCATTCTCCTTTTCAAAGTCATCTGCAAACAACCTCTTTCCCAATGCCCACACCTGCCTCATCACAACATTTGCTCTGTTTACTCTCTCTCCTATATGAACATTTACTCCTTCATTCCTCATGAATAGGGAGCCCAGATACAAAAACATTTTCACCTCCTGCACAGCTTCCCCCTCCTACTTCCAATCAACTCCTTTATCCCTTCCACCCCGTCTCCTGAACACTATAACCTTGGACTTCTTCACGTTTTCCTCGTTCGCTCTCTTATCATGGTTCTTTACCTAGAGGATCTGAGACATTTTCAACTATTTTCTCGGTCTTCTGTTAAGAGGATCTGGGACTGTTCTTCTCTCTCTCTCTCTCTCTCTCTCTCTCTCTCTCTCTCTCTCTCTCTCTCTCTCTCTCTCTCTCTCTCTCTCTCTCTCGGTCCTCTTCTCGGAGGATCGGAGACCTCCTTTCTTCTTTTACTCTCATTTCTCGGTCCTCTGCCCCAAAGATCTGGGCTCCTCTTTCTTTGTTCCCTTTACTCAGTCCTACGTAAAGAGGATCTGGGGTCTTTTTCTCTACTTTTTCGGTCCACTGTCAAGAAGGGTCTGGGATCCCTGGCTGACCAGCAGGCAAAGCCGGGGGCCTACATACCGTTGATCCCACAACGTAAGAAGAGGAACCGTGGGGATCGTCGTTGCCAAGCCAGAAAGCTCACAGCCCAAGACCCTTCGATTCAAGATGCACACGGGACCAACAACCAGGTCCTTTCTCAGGTGGAGGCTCACGAGGCGCACACCCTTCTTCCACGGATTCAACAGGTCACACCTGACCTATGGAGTACTTCCTCACCGGCAAATGTCGCTTATGTAGAAGCCTTGGAGTGCATTCCTCTTGAGTAGGTTTTGCTGGACATAGGCATCAACTACAGGGCCTATCTGTAGAGGACCCGGAGATTCACCCCTGAGGGGAAGAGGATCTGCTCGAGCTGCGTGCCTCTCCCATCGAGGTCTCGCCTCTAAAATCTCTCGACTTGTCGCCACCCAAGCTGGTCTACTTCTTAGCTGCTATCCCAAAACCCCCTCCTAGAACTACTCCGAGGGAAGTCTCTAGCCTGCGTACCTCGAGTTCAGGGCCTAAAACAACGCCGGCCTATGATCACGGATTACGGCAAACCTTACAGGATAAGCTTCCCAGCAGGAGAAAGAGTCCGAAGTCTCGACCTCCTCCAAGACGCTCGCTTGGGAAATCAAGGGCTCCTCTGACCCCTCGCAGGTCACCTAGAAAGCAGCAGGCTCTCGCTCAAATTTATCGGCGACCAACACCACAGACTGCTGTGCCCAGAAAGGCTCGAGAACCGAACCCCAGTCGTCCAAGGACGCCCTTTTCAACCAATGATTTACCTATATTTTTATTTTATTCAATACCTTTGGATCCGTCAATAATTTGTAATTGATGAGGAAATAGTTTTGCTTGTGTCATCCATGTTGTCCAATAGAAAACTTCTTATCAAGGTCAAGAACCTCGACCTCGACACGGGGTACCAGTTCTCGAACTTTCCTTCCGGCGCCAACTGCCTCCCTGATTGCAGACAACAGCTTTGCTATGTCCTCTGCCCCGTTTCCAAGTTCGACCAAGAAGTTTCCATCTCGCGTTCTCCGAACACCCCTGACTTTAACACCAAGGGTGTCCGGTTCCACCGTCCTATTGATGTTTTGGAGGACCTAAGGGTAGCTCAAACGCTCGGACGGTTCAAAAAGAACCGCCTAGAGACGAGCTCTCCTCTGGCCCTCCTTCTTCTACTTCGTCTCCTTTTTCGCCACAACTGTTAGTGACTCCTTTATAAAGCTCAAGGCCACAGGGACAGGTACCTGCCTTCGAGTCTTCACCGCCTTTGGTGCTGGCCTCTTTGCGCCAAGGAATAAAATTTAAGTACTTATAATAAATATATATAAATATTCATATTTTAACATGTTGAAAATGTACTTTGATCTTTCGAACAAAATTTTTAGCATTGAGCTAGCGTTTGAACGTGTTTTTAGTAAATGGAAAATGTTATGTTGTTCATTATGATCGTTTCCTATCCTGGCAGTTATTCTCAAGAATTTTAATATTTTGCGTTCAATATGTTAGAATATGTATATTTTCAATTATTCAGGAATTGATACGTTAATTGAATTTCAAAAATTTTATTAGTCAATGATGCGCCTTATGTATCGCATGCACAATAGTACACCGGGCCATTGTTGGGAGCACTGATCGGAATCCTCTTTTCGCTCTGAAACCATGAAGGAGGAGAGCCGACGACTCGAGATCTCCCACCGGAACGTGCTGCTTGGCGCTTTGGAGTCTCACATCATGGAGAATGACTTCCCCAGAAACGAGCATTTTTCTGTCGGGTGTACAATATACAATGACGCATCACTATCTCTGGTATCACTTATGTGCTCTATTTTAGTTACACTTGTTTATCCTCCTTATTCCTATTCCCCATGGCTTATATGCTGAAAAAGAGCGCACAGCAACCGCTGCAGTCAGTCGATCTCACTTTCAACTAAGAATTACCCTCCGTCTTCCAAACCAAGTAAATCCCCCCTACTTTCTATTCTACATCGTACTCTCCTTCCAATCTCCCACCTCCCTACAAAAACACCATGGGATGAATAGAACACCCTCTTCCCTTCTGACGCCAGCACCTTCCCAACTACATACCTTCCATCTGCTTCCCATCCAACTTTGTACTTCCCTTTCAACTTCTCACTTGCCTACCAGAACACCATAAGACATAATTACCACAAACTTTCCTTCTTACTACTCACTTTCTTCCCAACTAGCCATATTCCATCCAATTCCTACCCACCTTTGTTCTTTCATTCCATCCTCCCACCTTCCTACTAAAGCATCATGAATTACCTATAATACTTTCTTACCTTACGATGACTCACTTTTCACCTGATTTCCATACAACCTTGCACATCACTTCTAGCCTCTCATATTTCTACAAGAACAGCATATAATAACCTAAACATCATCTTGTCTTTGAACTACCAACTCCCCTCCAGACTCCTTAACCCTCGACATTTGACTTAAACATCCAGTTTTGACACTAACCTCGAACACCTCCTCACTTTTACCAGGAAACTTATCAATATAACTACAAGAAATCAGTTTTTTTTACTGTTGACATAATTTCAAAGGGTTGAACAAGATTTTGAGTTTTTTGAAAGTTTTCCGGGTATTTTAAAAGAGTGCGAAGCATCGTTTTGAATTCCCAAAGCTTTTTTGGGATTCCATGAGATATCAAGCAAAAAATCAAACAGGTTTTGGGGTCTTTGAAGGATTCCAAAAGATCACAAGAAGTTTCAAAGGATTCAAGTGGCTTTTGGAAGGAACCGCGCAAAAGGAAGCTGAGTGTGGTTCTTCTGGATTATCATAGGTGAGAATGCTTATGCTCCGAAAAGGGTTTGTTTATTACTAATACTTTGTTCAGGCACAAAATGGTACAAGATTGATAGAGCTAAACTTTGGGAGGTCTCAAAAGGATATGGAGTCTGAGGATGGCTCTCTTTGACGAAATAAGGATGTGAAAACCAAATGAAATATTGCCCTTATAGGAGAAGGGATAGAACAAGTTGATAACCTCGTGTATCTTCGAAGTTTATTTGCTGCTGACGGGGAGGAAGATGCAGAGGTTCTCAGATGTTCAGTGAAAATGTAACAATAAAGCTTAAATGGCGATATAAAATTATGTGCCTGCACCAACTGCGCTGTGCGGTTGCGAGTCCTGGTCGTATTAGGAAAAGCACTTCAGTAATCGGTATGTAATTTCTGCGTTCAATGTGCTCTAAAACGATACTTAAAAAAGTGAGTGATATGTGGGTCCTCAAGAATGTGGTTTAGAAGAAACACTGCTTGACAGGAGTAAAAGAAATTAGCATAAATGGTTCGATCACGTTGAGCGAATAGAAGAAGAACGATTACCGAGGTAAGTGTATCTGGGGAGGGGATGAATGGTAGCGTACCCAGGACTAGACCGAGGGAGGAATGGATAGAATGTGTAAATGAGACCCTTAAAATGGTAAATGTTAGGAGCTGCAGACACACAAGGGCTTGTATGGATGCGTCGGAGCAATGCTGCACAGGACAAATGTGTCGTTTGAAAACAGAAACCACCTCTTCTGTTACCGAAAGAACCCCGTGAATATTGATTCTGCTTAACTATTCAATTAAAACCTCTGTTTACTCAACATACAATAAATGCAAGTGCAAGCAATAAATCATAAGCATGATCTTATACCTATCCCTGCTTCTTTCTCCTATACATCCCTTACTCAAAATTTCCCTTACCTCTTTTACTTCCAAGTCTTTCCATATCAATTCCCTTATTTCTAGTTGTACAACGAGGCTGGAACCAAACGAGATACGCTTTCCTCAGAAGGGGCTTGACTTGATATAATAATGGTAATAGAAATAAAGTAAAAATGAAAAATAAAATATTAATAGTAATAATAATATTAAAAATGATATATTAAAGCCAACAATAATCCTAACAATGGTGTTCGCGTGTTTTCTTGGCGGTTGGGCTTGAGCTTTTCTCTAATGACTTTGATCACTGCGTTGGCCGTAGAATTGCTACTGATAGGGTTCCCCATGCCAGACAGACAGAAAACGAGGAAGGGAGGGACTAAGAGAAAAACCAATATAACCCAATCATGATGTAGAGTCTTTTAAAGATATTGAAATGCTTGTCGCTTCCCAAGGATCGTCGGAGCGCCCTCGGAGTCACCGTTGGGGATCACAACATGTGAGATGGTGGTCGTGGTGAGTTGCGTGATGGTCAAACAGAGCTCGCCAATCATTAATCTGGACAGCAAGGACATCTGTGGAAAGCGAGAAACACCAACTGTGCCTGTTGAGGGTGCTTTGGCTAGTTGAAGCGATTTGCAGCCAACCAACTCATCAGGAATACTGTGCAGGAGCATCATTTGGACAACCAAAATATGGAAGAATTGATGTGTATCTATTACCAAAGCGCGAAATTTGAAACCAGGAACAAATAGGGCTACAATTTGTGGACAATGTTCGCGGAGAAGTATCCACATATAAAGAGAGTTTTTATGATCGATCCTGTCAAGAAGGTCCAGGACGTCCGCAATAATCTTCTAATCTCAAAAGAAGAAGTAATAGAGATAAAGCGAGAGGTGGAAGTGGCGGGAGAAAAGGTAAACAATGAACATCAGTTGGATGAAGCTGTGCAAGATCAAGCCGAAACTGATGGAGCATTGCAACGCCATCACGTTGTTCATGTTCCTGCACAACCACTAGATGCTCCAGGACCACCACATATTCCAAAAGCAGACAGCCCGATTCAACCAGAGGCTGTAGAGGAGATTCAGCGATTCATATCATGACGTATCATATGAACAGAGATGTGATGTGTGATGTGTGAACAAGGCCTGCAGATGCAGTCTTTGCCACAAGGCGGAAACAAGATCTCTCATGAAATAAGAGGTTGGATGTGGATGTCAGCAAAGTGAGGAGCAAATTGAGTCGACTGACCCAATATAAGAAAGCAAATAGATACCATAAATATTACCATCTACCCTTGGAACATCGAGACACTGACACCAACAGTATATATGAGATAATAGATTTTCATCGTCGGGGACTTGGCGTTCTACCTGCCAGACTACGTCGATACAACAAGAGCAGTGCAAGAAGACAGCACAATCAAACCTTCCAGAAAGATGTAAGAAGGTTCTATCGTGAACTGAACAGGGAGCAGAACGTTCAGCTGAACACTGAAGTTCCTCAATTTTGAGACATGGCAGACTACTGGTCAGGTGTTTGAAGAAAAAATAACAGAAGCAATTTAGACGCTGCGTGGTTCCAACCAAAGAAGAAGAGGGTAAGCACCAGTGATGGGAAAGCTGTAGGACCAGACATGGTGCACCACTTTTGTTATAAGTATCTTACAAGTGTGCACACATCATTGGCAAGGAGTTTCCAGAAGATCATCGAACTTCCTCATCTAATGCCCAACTTTATGTTCAAAGGAAACGCGTATATATGTTCCCTATAAAATCAAACGCTCGATGAACAAAGTGTATGTTCCAAAGGATATTGCAAAAACTCGCAAAGCAGCAAAGATCTAGTTATCATTGGCATGATAGTTCAGTTCAGCGATGAATCCATTGAGCCAAACACTTTGAACTATGTCTTATGGATTCAGAACACATGATGATGAGGATAGTCATATACTGGCCCATCTTTTGTACATGGGTGGCCTTAGGTCGTACGCTAGTTTAAAACAAAAACTGCAGCAAGTGATCAATGCCACTAGGCAGTTTTAAAATGACATCCACATGGAGTTTGGATTAAAGAAATGCAGAACAGTGCATTTCAATCGAGGAGAATTGGAAACCGAAGAATTTGGGAACGAGAATGAGAACCATGTAGGGTATCCAACATACGATAGTTAAGAATAGCCTGATGACTGCTTCTACTGCAAGACTCAGATTGGTTCTTAGAGTTCTTTCAACTCCTACAGCAGAATCAGGGCTTTCAACACCTATACTATTCCTGCTCAAACGTACTTTTTTGGGCTCATGAAATGGTCAAACGCCGATCTTGTTAGGATAAACAGAACTACTCGCATTGGAATGGCTAAGCACCGGATGCATCTCAGTAATTCGGCGAGTGAAAACATGGTTTCGCTACACCTTCCAGAGGGTAGGGCGTTGTAGATGTCAAGCAACTTTATGAAATTGCAAGTTATACAGTTGCGAGATTATTTCATCTGCAAACGAGATGTTGCGCTCTGCCTTTCACAGCTTTATTCCAGTTCCTGTTTGGGCATTCTAGCAAAACGATTCGACATTGTAGTGCATGAAAAAGGTAGCGGGAAAGTTCCTATCATCCACATTGCTTGCTCACGCAACTGAAATTTCCAGGCAACCTATACAACAGAACCATGAGTATAGTGAGGTGAGGCAAGAAGAGGAGACGATATGGAGCAATGTGAAACATGCACCCATTCATCCTATCATGATATCGGCAGCAGGCAATGTACACGCAAGATGCACTAAACATCTCGAACGTCTAGAAGCCAGTAAAGTACTGGCAGCGACTCAAACTTCATTCTATTAAAGTCACAATGAAAGTCCTAGTCCAATAGCTGATCAGTAAATGTGCTATGTGATTGACTGAATAACAAAACTGTTTGTTGGACACAAACTTCAATTTTTGATTTCTGTGCTCTCTGAGATGTCCCTACTTCTCCTTTTTTCCAGTTTCTCTGCCTTCAATGTTGTGATCGGCCGAGCCGAGAACTTGATCACGAACATCGTTAGTTTACGTTTTTTGAGGAGCACGATGTTAGGTCTTGTGTCTCTCTTGTAGTGTTTGACAAGGTAGGGTCACGGTCAACGCCGTAAGAGCGACAAAGATAGCAAGCTTAGGACAACGTTCTGTATGAACATACACGTCCTCCCTGCTTGAATAGGAGCATTTGCGCTGCATCTATTGTCGGAAACTTCTTGACGTAATATGTTGCTTCAGTATACTAAGGTAGAAATTACATCATCCTGAGACGCGGAAACGGATCTTTTCGTGCCTTAATTGAGTGCCGATGTTTTAAGAAAAGAAAACGTTGACTCATGTGACACGGATTGATCTTTTAGAATTTTTCGGAAGTTTCCATGCTCCACGTCGTCTTCATTTTGTTTAAGGAAGTTTTTGGCTTCTTCTTCTTTTACTTTTGCTCCTGTGCTTGTATCTGGTTTAGAGAAACTTTTTCACTGAAGTTGTATCCTGAATGCAGCTCTTACGTGCGTCAAAGTATTTAAGGCCTCTGCAGCGCTACGGTGTCTAATATCACTTTTGTCCACAAACTCAGGGTCCTTACGTACAGTTGCAATTCGTCCATGTTTCAGATGGATTTTGGAACACTCATTCAATCTAAATTCCATACTGATTCATCGACTCTACTACTCAACGATTCCTAGAGCATTCTTCCGATTCTCTCTTTCTGAAGCAGAGATCTTCAAGTCATCGCATCAACTTTAAATAATGTGCCAAAAAAAATCGTGCCACAAAACACTTATTTTCCCAATACTATAAATGACGATAAGTTCCATACTCTTCAATGAAATTTAATATTATTACAAGTCAATCGATTCGTCTGAAACCAAGGAATTATTTGTCCTTGCATAAACTATGAATTATGTATATGCACGCGAGATGAGGTGCTGACATCCGCGACGTGTAAAAGTCAGTGAACATTTTAAGTATTTTGGACTGTCGCGGAGCTATAGTGCGCGGATTGTGGATGTTAGCACCGCGAGCCACAGATGGTTGAATAACTGATATGTGAGGCACAATTCGCGGTGCTGAGATCCGCGATCTGCGGACTGTAGCACCGCGGGCTGAACATGTCAACCCCTCGAACCGCAGATCTGTTGAAATTTTCAAACGCGGATGTAGGGTTAGAGGATGCAGGTTATGTCAAAGTCTTTGTTTCGGTGAAGCCGATTTCATAATTTTCATTTGTTGTACATTGCCAATTTCATAATAACCGTTGGTTGGGTTTATTAATAATTTATTTCTTAAAATACTTTTAATTTTTTATCCAGACTGTTTTAATGAATGTACTTTTATATATGAATGTTACATACTTGACCTCATAATTTTGACGTTTGACGTTCAGTGTTCGATCAAGCATGTCAAAAAAGTCTGCAATCTGCGCGGCGCGAACCTCAACACCAGGAGTCACGGATCTCAGCTCTGCGACCTGCGCTCCTGACATCCGCGAATGGAGTATCCACGAACCTTTGTGGATGCGTCCGCGGATCGCGGACTTGAACACCGCTTGCCGCGTTCCTCACGTCCGCGATGTGACCGAACCAGGGGTCGCGGTGCTGACATCTGTGACTTGCGGACCATAGCTCCACTAGTCGCCGTCTCCAGTTCAACGATACCAGAAATTTAACTCGTCGCGGATCTCAGCACCGCGACTCGCGGTGCGCAGCTCCATATTTTTCTCTCCGTGTGGGAGAAATTTCACTATGAAAAACCAATTTTCCGAATACTATAAATGATCATAACCACGTTATTTTCTAATAGAACATACTTTTGATAGAGATCGATTTATACGTCTTGGACTGAAGAATCTTCTAAACTCTTGCATGAACTTTGAAAACTGCTGATGGAGAGAGTTTCACTATGAATGAACTCATTTTCAAAACATTAAAGAAGCCAAAAAGGAAAGTAATTTTATGTTTCAAATTATTACAGACTTCTTATCTCTGCTTTTAATAAATCAGGAAATTGATTACATCTTATTTTATAGGCTGCGTCTACTCGTACCGAATTCCGGGACGTCTAGCTACATTCTCACTTTTTGCCAGTCATCCCGAAATTCGGGACGACTAGCCTAGTTTCATCATTCGGCTGGTCATCCCAAAAATAAAATAATTATCATGAACTTCACCCCTTTCAAGTGCACAAAAATGATTAGTCTAGTTTATTCTCGGAAGTTGGCTAGTGGTCTGGAAAAAACTCTAATAATGCAATTCTAAATTATGGAATGAAAACCCTGCCCCCACGAGACTTAGGAAACTGGAGAGGGGTACGACCTACATTATTTTTTATGACTTGTCAAAGCGGTGACTTTTCGCCCCCACCAGACTTGAGAAAAGGGGGAGGGGTATGACCTACATTATTCTTTATGACGATTCACAGCGGTGGCTTTTCGCCCCCACGAGACTTTGGAAAAGGAAGGGAGGGTGTCACCTACACTATTTCTGTGACCAGTCACACGGGTCGACTCCCGCTATCACAAGACTTGGGAAAAGAGAG
>WSXT02088350.1:0-11795 GCA_011762715.2 Neuroterus valhalla
TAATGAGAATGTGTTCCTTAAGGCCAGTAGAGCCTTAAGTGAACTTAATATAAAAATATCAAAAATGAAAAAAAAAACCTTCATAGAAGTGGAGGTTTTCAGCAGTTTTGTAATATTTGTAACTCTGTGTATGCATTACACTGTAAATTGAATTAAACACGTATGAAGCCGAGCGCGAGATCCGAATAACGCGCGCCCTAGGCGCGCTCACATTTGCGAGCAAAGCGAGCCGCGCGCGCAGCGCGCCATTAGAATGTGCCCGCGCAGCGGGCAGATTTTTTTTCGATCAATCAGCAATTTTATGCATATTTAAATAAATGAAAACTATTTATCTAGAAATATATTTACATGAACTATACTTGTATAAACATTGTTATACAAACAGAGGTTCTAACTAGTTCAAACTAACCGCGTGTTCGCTGTCTTGCTTAGTTGCTTGTGCGATTTTCACTTGTGCAAACTTGCACAAAAACGCAAATAGATTTTGTGTTTTTATGTGTCTACGGTGGAAAGTTCATAGTTTGCAGGTTAGAAAAAGGATATACATTAACTTGTTCAATCTATAATTCTCACTTGACTATACGTTATTTATTGTTACTCATAGATAGCAGAAGATAAAATATTATTTCATGATGGATGAATATTAGAGATTAAGACTGAAGATTAAATTTAGACAAAATAGTTTCAATGTTAATGTACAGTAGACCTTATAACAACATAATGTGTATAAATAAAAATGTAAATTTTATGTAAATAAATCAGTTTATTTATTTTGAAATCATTTTCATTTTACTTTACCGTCCATAACTTTCTAGTTTTTTTTTTTTTTGGTACACATCCATTTTGTTGTAGAATTTAAAGAGGTTCTGTTTGAGAAAGGCTTCTTCTCAACAGTACATGGTATTAGGAAAAAATATCAATGACCAAGAACAACATACTTCAACGTTAGTCATTACAAATAGTTCCGCGATTCATTATACGTTATGCGCTTCGTCACCGCAAATCCGCCATGAAATCCGTAAATTTCACGAATTGGGCATGACAAATTTGTCATTTTGAAAAAAGTAACACGGAGAAAAAAATACTGCCTAAAAGCACATGTTTTCACGAGTAATTTGCATTTTTTAATTCCAAAAAGCTGTGATAGAAGCCGAGAAAATTTTTTTCCAAATATACGCTTTTCGGTCGATTTTTGACTTTAAATTGCGCGTAACTCGAAAACGAAGCATTTTTAGAAAAACTACCAGAAGTAAAAATGTGTTCATTTTCATCCATTTTACTTTAGAAAATGATCAGCGTAACGATTTTTTAATTTTTTGTAATTTTACAAGTTTTTAGTTATTAAGAAATTACTGACCATCGGGAGAAAAAAAGTATTACTAAGGTTTTTTGTTCCTAATAGCATAAATAATCGATCCCGATTGGATTTTTCCTTGCTTTTTTTAGTGGGCGGTTAACTCATTTTTTTGTGAATCTTTTTGGAGGTGTGCCGCTTGCCTATGAACTTGTATTAAGTTTTTGGATTGATTCTCAACATTTATAATTTTCAAATTTAAATTATTTAAACTAATTTTTCTTATTTCAGATGGGGAAGTCGAAACGAAAGAAGAACAAGTTGATGGAACTGGATCCACCAGGGGAGGATTCTAGAGATGGAGTAATTCCAAATTTGCCTGAAAAGTTTATACACATGCAGGTGAGCATTTATCATCAGAAATTTTTTGCAACGACTTATGTTGTTCTTAAGGACACAGATTTTTCATCGAAACTTCATGGCTTACGATTTACTTTATACATTCTATTTTCCTTTTTGGATTTTCATGAGTTTC
Source organism: Neuroterus valhalla (assembly GCA_011762715.2). Classification (NCBI taxonomy): domain Eukaryota; kingdom Metazoa; phylum Arthropoda; class Insecta; order Hymenoptera; family Cynipidae; genus Neuroterus; species Neuroterus valhalla. Next base: position 1,830 of record WSXT02088350.1, read on the forward strand.
AATGTCTTCTTCTAATATCTGTATGAAATAGCTGCGGTTTTAAGGAAAACATAAAAAGTCAATTTTATCAAAACCCACACTTGTATTTTTTGACAATTTTTCGTTAAATTTCTTTATCTATAAGGAATATATCATGTGATTTTTAGGTTGGCTAAAAGATTTTGGTGGCTGATAGAAATGTATTCCTTCTAAAATCGAATTTTCGCAATCTCCTTCGAAAGCACAAAATGTACCCAAAAATTTCAAGAGGAAAGTATGCACATCTACAAAAGTTCTAAAAAAGAAACATTTTCTACATTTGTGATATCTTGCATGAATTACGAGGAAAATTCTAAAATTGCATTTCTAGAAGAAAAAACTTTGCCTCCTTAAAAATGGTTTAATCCGCATAAAACGTTTAGGAAAGCTTCCTAATATAAGCAGAAATTGTAAAAAAAAATATAGAAGTAGGATTTAAAAAAAATGATTTTTTTTTCTTTATTGAGAGAGTGATCTAATTTGATCGATCATGGTAGAATTAGTTGAGAAAAGGACAGAGGTTATGGAGACTACTGGTCAAAAATATTTTTTTTTCTCCGAATTTTGAAAACGTGAGAGGATTTTTTGGAAAACCTCCTCTTTCTCATTTTTTTCAAAGTTTTTGCATGTATAAGGAAGAGGTCTTTGAAGTTTTTCGCGAAATGATCCATTTTTAAGGACGGGAGAATTTTTTTTCTCTAAATATGTATGTAGAATATACAATATTTCTGTAAAAGTTTTCTGAGGATGCAATATTTTAGCTTTCAATAAAACAACTCACAGAATGTCTTCTGTATAGAAGGACCGATTGAACAAAGAATTGAAAAAAAATATGAGTGTGGTTTCTTTGTACAAAAAGGACTTTTCATATTTTCAAACAAATAGTCACCATTTTATCTATTTTCCATTTTTCAGAAAATTCTCAACTGTCGTTGAAAGAAAACGGTATAACTTGTCAGAATTCAAGAAGGAAATTGAAATACCTAAATAAGGACGAAAAATATATAAGTTTCGAAGAAAAATTTTTGTGGCGATTTTGTTCTTTAGTCGTAAAAATACTTGTCGCCTGATTTCCTCTGAAAAACAACATATGTATTTCTTTGATGAGAGATTCTGTGATTTCAAGTGTAGAACCTGGTTGATTCAACATGGATTTGGTCTTCGATAAAATAATATTTAGGCAATTTTTCATTTTTTTAAATAAATTTTTAATTTGTAATCAATTGAAACATTTTTTAAGGTGAAAAATGGTAGTAAGATGAGGAAAATCTTGGAGTATGCACTGAAAGAATTTCCGAATAATGATGCTATTCTTTGGACTGCTGCTGGTGAAGCAGTTACGAAAGCAATTTCTTGTGTGGAAATTTTTAAAAGACAGCATGCAGGATTGCATCAAACTACAAAACTAGGATCCATTCAGTGCGTAAAAACATATTGTACATTAACTACATTCTATCACTCATCATCGAACATCACTCACTTCTCTTTTATTTCCTTTTTTTAGATCGAAAAAATCATTGGAGGAGAAAGACAAAGATGGAAATGTAAAAGTTCGTTACGTTGCTCAAATTAACATTTTACTGACAAGAGAAATGACAAAAAAGACTGATCTTGGGTAAGTCCAACATTTTTTCTTTCTGGTACTGCTTTTTCCAAAAATTTTTTATTTCTTTGTCGAGACTTCTAAGGAGACTGCGATATTCGTGGCAAGAAAGTTTTAATGCGGATTTCTGTAGAATTTTTGGTGAAAAAGACAAATACAAAACACATATAATTTTGTTTGCTTAAAAACTAAATATTCGACTCTAAAAAGTGTGATTTCAAAGATTCAAGAATTCGAAATTTCAAGCTCAAGTCTCAAATCTCAAACCTAAGGCTTTTGAACTCAAAAAACTTCAATCAAAAAAATTAAATATATAAAATCCAAGTAATATTAATGTTCTTACACCTTAAATTGAGAAAAAAATTAATTAATTGAGCCGAATAATTTGAAATTCAAACATTCAATTACTATTCTACATTTTCGTTTCGAAAGTCTTTCATGGCGAAGCAGTTAAATTTCACGGTTTTTAAAATCATAGTATTCCAAAAATAATCATAAAAAATCTAACTATTTTTTAACCTTCGAAATCCGAAAAAAGTTTGGTCTTAAAATTGGGTCATCTACTATTTAATACAATAAAGATTGTAAACCCCACTGGAATATTTTAATATTTCATTTAATTATGTTACTTTATTTATTTTCATCCATTTTTTATATTTGTTTCAAATTTTATCCGTGACAGAAAAGTTTTGTGCAGGTTTTTTGTAGGGTATTCGACGAAAAAGACGAATTTCAAACTTTTATATCGCTATCTCTCCCGTGTTTTTCCAAAATGGGCCCAAGCGAGTTTCTCCTTTCTGGGCTCGAAATTATCTTTGGGCATGCCAAAAGTATAATCAGAAATAAATCGGCATATACAAGCACTTTTCGGTCGAAAAAATGGCAAAATCGAACGTGTTCTAGATCTGAATCAATTGTTATTTCTATAAAATAATGAAATTACAAAATATCGTTCAGAATCAGGTAATTCACAAGAAAATTAAATTTTTATTTGGAGTATTCCAAAATTAAAGACTGATCAATTGAAGCATTTAATGATGGTACGATTCAAAATCGTTCAGTTTAAAAAATATGTGCATAAACAGATTACATCATTTTGTGTACTTGAGATGAGAATATTAAATTTAAAAAAAGTTTTGTTCAGAAGTCTTGAGTATTCAAAATTTCAAGTTCTAATATCAAATTGAAGCCTTTTAACACAAAAATTTTTAATTTCAAATGTTAAAAACTGATATAAAAACTAAATACATTAAATTGAAATAACTCTAATGTTGCAATTCTTCAAATTCAAAGCTGAAAGATGTGAACATTCAATACCTGTTCTATATTTTCGATCTAGAAGTCTTTTAGGACGAAGCAATTTAATTTCACGGCTCTTAAAATCAGATAGTATTCGAAAAATAATCGTTGGAAGTTTACCACTTTGACACCCAAAGATTTAAAGAGTTTTTTCTTAAAATAAGGCCATCTACTATTTGAAACATCAAAGATTGTGAAACTTTCTGCAATTAAGCATTTTCATTTCGAGTTTTCAAAAATGAACGTTTTCAATATTAGGCATTAAATTAACATTTTTTAACCTAATTCATCTTTATATGATACGAAAAATGTAGATTAAAACTTCCAACTATTCAGATTCTACGATTGAGTCATAAAAAAATTTGATTGGGAGTTGTTTTCATCTGAAACCACTACAGTACAATGTTGAAGGTTCAAGTTAAAAGTTTGAAACGTACTAAACAAAACTGAACTTTCTATATTTGGAGCTGCACGCTACCCCTTTGAGTTTTTAAATTAAAAAATTTATGTTATTCCTTTTTCCCAGTTACCAATCAACGGAAAACACACGAATGTTTTGGAATTTGAAAAACGAAGGTTCGTCGGAATTATTGAAGAAAGAACAGCAGCAAGGCAGTGACAGTGGAAAGCTCAGAAGCTCGGAAGCTGAAGAATTTGCAGCAATGACGGGATCGCCGGCTCTACAAAAGAGGTCAAGGAAGGAGCAGCACACGGAAGCGCCATTAAAAAAAAAGAAAAAAAAGAGGTGATAATCGATAGTAAAAGAACTTCGGTCATACGCGACCGTTCCCACAATACCCAGGTCAATACACTACCTTTGAAAAAACAATCCCCAATGCTTCCATCTGCACAATAAATTTATCTTCAAATCTATTTTTAAATATCGAAATTTTTCAATCACAATATTAATTATTAACGCATTCTTTTTCGGTTTTGACCTTTGGTTATTACACTTTATAGTCTTCGGTTTGAAAGGTCCAAGAAATAAAAACAGTTTGATTTGAGTAGAAATTTAGGCGAGGTTTCAGACCCTATATAGTCCCTTTTCAAGCCTGTTCAAAAACAAAAACTTTATTGAAACAAGAAGAAAGAATAATTTTTACAAATTCAAACATAAAATCAAACATTAATTCCTTGTGAAAACAAGTGATATAAGAAGTATTTCACAAATTTAATATAGTGTAAAGTTTGCAGAAACAATTTGGAAAAAACAGAAATATAAAATGAAAATATCATGTAAGAATTTGAGTTGTTGATTTATATCGAATATTTCACAAGAACATCATTAATTTCGTTGTTTAAGATTTTTATTTTAATTGATTTAGAAAGTTTATCAATTTTGATTCTGTTAAAAGGGTCATCATTTTTTCTATTACGTAATTTCTCTCGTCTATTATCCAGATTAGCTAATTTGGAAAATCAGAGAATTTTCCTAATTAGATGTCGTAAATGTGGTATTATCCCACCGCACTTAGATAATCAAAACATTTTCAATAATCTCAGATTTTATGACCCTTTCAACAGAATCAAAATCAATTTATAAATCAATTAAAATTAAAATCTCAAACAAAGAAATTAATGATGTTCATTTTGAAATATTCGATATAAATGAACAACTCAAATTCTTACATGATACTTTTATTTTATATTTCTGTTTTTTTTTCAAATTGTTTCTGCAAACTTTATACTATATTTTTGAATTACTTCTTATATCACTTGTTTTCACACGGAATTTATATGTTTGATTTTATGTTTAAATTTGTGAAAATTATTCTTTCTTCTTATTTCAATAAAGTTTTCGTTTTTGAACAGGCTTGAAAAGGGACTACATAGAGTCCGAAACGTCGCCTAAATTTCTACTCAAATCAAACTGTTTCTATTTCTTGGACTTTCAAACCGAAGACTACAAAGTGTAATAATTATCAACACCAAATCTGTAAACGAAAACTTTTTTCCTTTTCCTATATTCCGTAGAAATAATATTGAAACTCGGCATTCAGTAAAAATTTGATTCTTCATTAAATTAATACATTTAAGTAATTTCTATGGAATGGGTGATGCTCCTTATACTTTTTTGATACAGCACATTCTCATTACACAGCAAAATGATTCTTTCTTTCAATGAACTTGATTTATTACACGCATTTTAATCAGTGAAGGATTTAATAAAAAGGGCCCGTTTATCACCATCATGCTTTTGTTTTTGATGTTTGGCGGCTAGTCTATTTAAATTCTACAAAACTTCTCAAGCAGTAAACGGGGCTTCCAGCTTTCTGAATTCGTGACTTTGTGGAAAAGGTGCTAAGAACAAATTAAGCATTCACTTCTAGAAAATATTCTTCGCCTTATAGTAGCAAGTTAATCTTAAGAGACTGGATAAATATAAAATCCTATTACCTTTTTCCTTAATAGATACAGTTTATTATGCGAATCTAAATACAAATCTTAACGTGTACGTAGAAAAAAGTGTCTGACTCTGCATTTGAGTAATAATATTAAATGAGAAGTGAAATGTAGAAAATCGTGAGTCGACTGTCTTACAGTTAAAGAACTTTTCAGGTTATTTGTGAAATAATAAATACATAACAAATATTTCTCTTTTAGTATCGCGAATAATATAAAACTGTATGATTATAATGATTAGGACACATGTAACTGAGCTGCCGATTCATAATTAAAATGTAGGAACGTATTAAACAAATAGACATGTCTTTGTTGATAGAAAGAGGGATGTTCGAAAGAGAACTCGTGTTTTTTGAATGCATTGTTTCATCATTCATAAAAAAATGAAAGACGTGAGTTACATTCTTCTTGATTTCCTCTGTCAAATACTCAACTTTATAACGTAAAATACTTATAAAACGCAAAAGGACGATGAGCCTTGGGCATTTTAATTAGAAAGTTCTTGAACTCGACTTTCCTTTACAGAGTACTTGTTTCTAATAATTTTCAAGTAATTTATACTAAAAAAACAACAGTAAAGCCTATTTTGAAATACACTGGACGTTGAGGTAAGATAAGTGTTGGGTATGACATACAACGGTCTTGATCCTATATCAAATTTGCTTTAATATAAACAGTCAGAACCATTTCCAGTAGGGATACATAATATTAATCATATGTATTTTGTACAAATTTAGATTTTTGTCGTCATATAGGATGAAACTTTTTTAACAATGAAGACTTATTGATGAAAAGAGAACTTCCTGTGTTTATTTTTAAAAAATTGCAAAAAATGCACGCGAGTATTCGAACTGCCCGCTTTGTCAAGAGAACTGCTAAACTCTGCTGTGCTCACATCATCTCTCCATATCTCTTGAAACAGCATATGATAAGTGAGTAAAATTCGAATTTAGAAAAACTTCTTAATTTTGAGAAAAAAAAAGCATCCAACTATCGAATCTCGAAAACTTTAAATTGAAAAAAAAATAGGGAAGAGAGAGAAGGCAACCTCCTTTTACCTTTTTCTCTCCTTTTTCCATTTGTGTTTTATAAATTTTAATGTAGATACTTAAAGAGTGTTTTGTCCAAATCGGATCGTTATAGAGAATCTTGTTTTTTTTTCTCCAGAGAATTTTCAATTGTAGACCTTAACGAGATATTCAAAATGTTATGTATGCTGAATTTACTTTCCCAAATTTTGCAAATTATTATAAAAGAATTGGATAAATTATGAACTGCGCGTTTCATGGAGATTTTTGTACAGCAGAAAAGTTTTTTTTTCATGAAGGCTATGAAAGCGTTTTCCACTCAACTTTTCTGTATTTCTTATTGCTTTCGCATAGTTTTTTAACTTTTCAAATATTCTGTACAGAAAAAGTATCGAGCCTTTTTTGAAATAAGTGAAATTCAATTTAGTTTTCAATAGTGTTTATTCAACAAACAAAGAACGTGTAGAGCATGGTATATCATACTAAAAAAGTATTTCGCAAGAATTTGATTTTGTTTCCCGCTTGACGTAATACTGTCGCCATCAAACTTAAGAAAATCAGAACCATTTTTTGGATTTTTTTTTTATATTCCAAGTCTCTCCAAAGTTTTCCAATTTGTTTTTAAACTATTCATAAATAATCAGAAAGATACTTTCTGTGAAGAAACATTGAGTTTAACAAGTTTTACGTTGGAGATGGCTGAAGCTCAACGTAAAAGAATTTTTCGTTTTTTTTTTACACGCAATAGCAACAAAATGCTTTCTTCAAAAATGCATAACGCTGTATTCAGTCTGTTATATTGTATAAAACGTAAAAAGATATATGCGTATTACTAAGTGCATTTCAGGTACCAAATATCGTGTACCGATCGTGATTTAGGTTCTTAGCAGCTGTTTTCATACTGATTATACGTAATTCATTAAAAAATAAAATCTAATACTTCGACCAATGAATTTTAAGGTTTTGCATATTTCTCTAAATGCATGACATTAGTTTTCGCGATAATAATCCTACAGAATGTACATAATTTATTAAGGTAGATACAGTTAAATACATACAGATCGAGAACTGTTTAGGAACTCCAATCAATATTAGCGATTAAATTAACTGTCAATCATACAAGTACAGATCGACGTTTCCTTTCTCGTCTGTTCTGATTAATCCTTGGAATTGAACTTGATTTTTACAAGTGCGACTTGTGTGGTGCTGTACTCACTGATTCTCTTAAACGTCCAGATCACTACAGAAAACAGTAGTAGGCGATCGAGGGATTATTCAGTTTCCAGCAAATCGGTGAAATGAGTTAGTTTCTTTGGACACTAAGGCCAATCTTGAGTATTATCTTAAGCCTCACTTTCAGTCGGTCCCTCTTCTTCCATTATTGGTACTATTAAATTGTCCTTGGACATAAGGTTGTACTTTGTTACAAAAGACGTAAATCTGTAATTAGATTTAAATAAGAAGTAACATTAATATCTCAGAGAACAGTTTTTGGAATAGCTACAGAAATCGGGTTTCGAAATTTCTCTACAAATTTTTTTACAGATATATTGGAAAATTAGCCATTTTTCAATAGTTCCGCATAGGAAAAATACAAAGTATGGAAAATCAAGAGTTTCTAAGAAAGGTAATGAAAGTATGCAACAAAAAGAGATCAAATTTTGTTGTTGTTGAAAATGACAAATTTCTTCAAAAATTTATTAATGATAATCACACCTCCGTACAAAAATTACGAAAATATACGTTTGTAAAAGGCAGTTTTTCATATTCTGTTTTCAGAAATGTTCAAATTACTTACTATAAATGATTATGAATACGTAGGAACATTTACGAATTTAGTTTTTTTTTGTGACAAAATTAGAAGGTTCTACACATAATTATGAGCAAATACTATTTTCGAACAAAAGAATAGAAAAATAAGAAAAAAAAAGAAATTACGAATTCTCAAAAAGTTTGTTGAATATATAATTATATATATATGAAAACTAGGAAAGTTTAGAACTCCAAATCGATCATTTTCTACAATTTGATATGAAAAAGTTACCCTACTAGAACGTTGTCGTTTTTCGTAAAAAATGTTTTTCTCATAAACTTTCAACGCAAAACACTATTCAGAGTTGAATATGCATTGGAATTAAGAGATATTTTCGTAGAAATCCATAAAAGTTTTCGTACAAATTCATAGCAAAAATTTCTGCCACGGAATGTGATGTGCTCTTCTCAATAATGGGTGTGAGAACGGTGTAATTGCAATTTGGGCGAATGTGTGGAGTCGTAAGTCCAGTCACGTGATATTAGTATGCTGTCGGTATAGCAGATCTGAATAGCTCAAAGAATGGTAGACAAACTACCCGGCTGTTTTTCGAAGTGCTGAGAAGTAAACCATGAGAAATGAGGTTAGGATTCCAAGAAGCTTCGGGCAGGTGACAGTTAAAACTAAAAGTGACGGAAATGTTGACCGAAGCCGAGTGGCGGCGCTGGCTGTACTTTTAGGCCGACAGTTTGTAAAATACATGGGAAAAGTGTCAACAATGTTAATTCTTTTTTTTTTTTTGAGTACATAAACGGAAGCATCCGATTTTCCTGTGCTTGGAAATAAAAATTCAATGTTTTGAGACATTGATTCCTTGAGGTTCTTTTAAATTAACGCCATCAATGGGATATAAGTGCGTTGCTTTTGGACGCAAGTCGGAATAAGCGACTAGCTCCGGAGAAGTGCAAGTATTTACTGTGCCTAATGATAAAAAAGTTATTATTATCTGTGAAAAAGCTATTTCAAGAGCTAATTTTGAAATAAAGAACCGGGAATTACTTAATGCAACCTAGGCAGTTAAAAATTGTACCGTAAAAATACGAGAACTGACAGCTTTCTTTTTATAAATTTGAGAGATCTTATAATTTGATTTGAAGAATGTTACGTTCCTTTAGTCTGATTTTGAAGATTTTTAAATATATGTATAGATATCTATACTTAAGGAGAGAAAGTATTTTAATTTTTTTCCATTTTGAGGGAAACCTTTTGCAAAGTCGTTGCTCTGTGAAATTGTTTTAGCTGATTCAAGTTGAATAATGAACGAGAACACAACATGGAAAGTGAACTTTAAAAAATTTGGGAACCCCCTGTTTTTATTTTAAATCAAAAGTTTAACTTATCCGACTTGGAAATTCCATGGTTGTAGTTAAAAAATCCATTTGTTTGGTTTACAACCTATTTCTTTGAGTAAAAATTAATTTATCTTTTTGAAAATTGAACTATTTTAGTAGAAGCTCCTTCGTTTTAGTTGGAAATTTGGAGCAGAAGAAGCGAGCAAAGCTTGCTACAACCTGAATTCTTAAAAATCGCCAATCTATATATAATTATTTGAAATAAATATATGATTATGCATCTACATATTTAAAAAATAAATGAATAATTATGTACCTTCATAATATTTAATTTATAACTACTTAAATATTGTTTACAAATACACTTTTTAAGTTTCCAACTTTATAATATCTATTTATTTCTCTTATTATTTTTATTTATTTTATTCATTTTATTTTTATTATTCTTATTTCTTTATAATATCTATTTTTTCTATTAATCCTATTTTTTTTTATGAAAATCGTTATAAG
>WSXT02088372.1:0-11793 GCA_011762715.2 Neuroterus valhalla
CCTGCTATCTTGAAATCATGCTAGCAGTGCACCCCCGTTTTTTCGAAAAAATGTCCGCGGCAAAAAAAGTTTTTTTACGGATAATTTACGGATAATTATCGGCACATCATCCATTAATAATAAATTTGATTTTTTAATTTCTGAGGGGGTGTCCTGCTATCTTGAAATCATGCTAGCAGTGCACCCCTGTTCTTTCGAAAAAATGTCCGCGGCAAAAAAAGTTTTTTCACGGACAATTTACGGATCATTATCGGCAAATTATCCAATAATAATAAGAACGATTTTCAAAAAGTGTCCTGCTAACTTGAAGGACGTCAAAAAATGGTTAAGCGTATCCTTCGAGTTTTAGGAGGCGATCACGACAATTGGCCAGATATGGTGTTTGAACGACTGTCACTTAGCGTAGGTACGTTTGGACTTCTCCAGTCGTATTTCCGAAATCCGTATAGAGTTTAGAAATTGTATTTCCTCAAATTGAATATGAATCTTTGAAGATTCTATCCTATGAATTTTAGATTTTAGCTACAAACTCCCTATGACTTTTGCGACAATTTGAATTCAAGGTGCAAAATAAGCAAAACCCTCGGATTTTTTCATTAAAAACTCATAACCTGGTATATTCACCTTACGGAGTAGACATATTTCTCATTGAGGGTTCAACCGGTTTTTAAAAGAACTTCTTTCTTCCTAATGACAATTTCTGACGGCAGTGTTCACAATATCAGATTAGTAAAAATGATAATAAATATTTTCTACTCCAGACAGGGATGACGCAGAAAGAGAAAAATCAAGTATCGACAACTAAGAATCTGCTAGAGCATTGCAGAGTGTGCAACGAACAAATATTTTAACGTCATGCACAGTGAGTTTGCGAGGAAATAGTTGCAGGAAGAATCAAATATAGAAGATATCGACTCAGAAAAAGAAATTTTTTTAAAACTTGTTCAACCGATCCAAGCATCGATAAGTTCCCAAAAGATCCAGAAAAGTTCCAGAAGATAGAAGGACCTCGTGAACTAGTGCTAATGGAGAAGAAGATATGAATTTCGCTGATAGCACTGAATCACATTACTTGGAAAAATTTTGAAACATTTTGAAAAGTTATTTGGACTTTCTTTTCCAAGCTTCAAAAATTCTAAGTACGATTTTTTGTAGCAGTTCAAAAGTGAAGCAATTTATCCTCATAATTTTCGTAATAAAAACAAAATTGTCGGAGTTATGATATTTTCAAAATTCAAAAATATAAACGAAAATGAGAATTTTTAGCCAAAAAACGCAAGATATGGAAAAAAGGTTGGAGGAAAAAAATGTTTCTCTTAGGGAGCCCTCCCGGATGAGATTTACGACTTTTCGAATTTTCTCGAAAAATCGAAAATTCAATTTTTCGTCGCACAAAAAATAAAGAAAAATAGAAAGATTCATTCTTTAGTCAAACTAACTATGTACGGGGAAATATGAACTAAACTTTTAATAATAAATATAAACTTAAATTTGCACCATAAAATGATTTACAAATTTGGTAAAAGTAACTTCTTGATAGGATGAGTAGTTTTTGCTTCATTTATAAAAAGCATACAAGAAATTAAAAAAATGAACTTTTGAACAATTGACACAAGCTTAGAAAAAATCAAGTACACGCAAGTTTTTAACCAAGAAAATATCTTTAGATGTGTTATTAATTTCTTTAACAGGATGTATAGTTTTAATTTCAATCAGGAAAAATAACAATAAAAATGAAATAATACAATTTTTGGAAAAATGAATAAGGCTAACACAGAAGACTGATATAGAAAAGTTGTTCATCCGAAAAATATCTGTAAATTTGTTGAAATTTTTCCCATGGTGCGCGTAGTTTTTGTTTCAATCGTAAAAAAAAAAAATAAAAAAATAAAAAAATTGAATTTCTAGAAGAAATACAGAACATGAGAAAAAAATTAAGCAATATAACTTCTCTACCGTTTTCGTCCAACTTTGATCCAGTGCGTAGCAAGAGACACGCGATGAGAACGTATTCGCTAAAGCCGAAGAAGCTTTAACAAAAGAGAATTCACACTCATGAAATTAAAGTAGTCGACATTTCGCTTTTGAGTTTCACAAGCTTTCTATACCAGTGTAGGGAGGTACAAAGGCCGAGCGCGTAGCGCGAGGTGAGATTACCATCGAGCGCGAAGCGCAAAATCCAAAAGACGCACGCCCTAGGCGCGCTCAAACTTGCGAGCGAAGCGCGCGATGAGAATGTGCCCGCGCGGCGGGCAGATTTTTTTTTATATAAGTATTGTAACATACACTTACCGATTGAATACATTGATTACTTTTTTTCAATTGTCTTGTTTGATACGGACTGACTTCCCGTGTGTTAAAGTCATAAAAGTCTTATGAATATTTCCCTGGTAACCTCAGATTTAATTAGGGACAAGTGTGTCATCAATGAGGTGACTATTTACTCTTTTATACTGGAGGGAAAGATTACTTATCAGTTGAATTTCTGAATATTGTGTTTTCTCTAAATAGAAAAGATGGAGATCTCCTATACTCTAGTCTTATTCGTGGCAGTTATTGCTAATTTTATTGGTAAATATCAAAGTTCAATACATCTTTAATCAATCTGAAAATTTTTTCAAGCTTTTTTGGAAACAACTTAGCTCTGTTACTGTTTATTGATAATGAGTTTGAAGTAATTTTGAATTATGTATGTACATAAGGCTTTGCTATATCATTTGTCTCTGATGTTTGACGGAACAGAATATGTTAGGCGTATTATTCAAATTGTGATCCTAATTTTTTTAATAAACTCAGCACTTTCTAGAATCCGCTAAATTACCGACGAAATTGAAAACAAGGAAGAATTTTCAGATGGCACGTGGTTGAAAAAACATTTTTCTTAATTCATTTGCCCAGCTTACTAGTGCCTCTCTTTGTTCAATACTTTTTGATGCACTTGTGGAAAGGGAACAATATGTGAGTCGGAAAGAGTTGAAAACACGAAATGTGAATCTTTTCAATTCTCAAAGGTTTAGGGCCGAACATGGACCTTTCGAGTCCTCACATGTCTGAGTTTATTTCGAATCCAAACCGTTGAGAAACACTTCAACCTCGGGTTCAGCCTTAAAGGTTTCTGGAATTGAATTTTTTCCTATCCAATAAGGCCAAATTCATATCGCTCCTACCATTAAGTGCATAAGAGATGCTATTATGTTTATTGTTATGGTGTTCCACTTGTACTTATGATCCTCTATAACCAATATTAGTTACGCCTGACAGTCGTTTGGAATTCCAAAATATCGATTCCTGAGTCTAGGTATAGAATTCGAGCAACTCTTGAATTTTTAACCTTTAATATTTTCAATTGGTTGTCTTAATGAGTAAACGCGCCTTCAAGGCATACAAAATTTTCTAATGATTTCCTCGCTAACTCTGAATATAGTTGACGACAAGTGGGTGTTCCATAAGATAAGACCTATTGACTTTATATAATAAGGAGATGGAATACTCTTCAGTTTCACTTCTGGATATTGCTTTTCCTCCATTGGAAACAATGTGAATCGTTCATACTAGAGAATAATTCTTGGCGGTTATTTCCTACTGTCCTTGATGATGCCGCTGAAGATGTCCTTTCAGATTCATGTACCTCTCCTTTCTCTCGATTTCCTTGCCCGTTATATTGTAGTCGGCCAGGGCCGAGAATTCAATCAAGAATATGATTCGGTCACGTTTTTCAAGGAGCACGATGTCGAATCTTGTGTGTTGGATAGAGGCTATTGTCGAAAAATCATAATTCCAGAAGATTCGGCACTCCTCATTCTCAACAATAGACACTATCCCCCTTGGCTCATTCAGCAGAGCAGAGTCACCGCCAACGCCATACGAGCGACAAATATAGTGGTAAATCACTCTTAAGGCAGCGTTTAGGCCACGCCTTGCACCCATCGCTGGAAACCTCTTGAAATAATAGGCTTCTGTGGTATGCTAGGGTAAAAATCACACCGTCCCGACACCATATTGATGGTGTAATAAAGTGTCCTTTACTTCTGATGAGGAAAGTCACGTCTTTGTAATGGAACGCTCCTTCCCCCCTCATTTTGTGATTTCTGACCATTGCCAGTAGAGGATCTCTACCGTACGCAATGATTTAAGTGGTACCTAGAATAATCCGGTTGCAGAAGCATTATAAATTTAGCAGTCCACGTCCACCTTCACGGCGTGCGATGTATAAGCGCGGGACGAACGGGTTGATATGCAAGCTTCCCTTCATATACATTATCTTGCGCGTAGTGATATCAAGGGATAGTGATATCTCGTTCTTCGTCCATGGAACTACACCAAACGAATGGAGTAGAACAGGGTTGGCAAGCATGTTAGTCGCAAATATTTCGTTCAACGACGACAGGTTGGACGACCAAATCCGTCGAAGGAGGTGTTTGTATCTGCTTCGGGGAAACCCCTTTGGACGTTGAGAATGAGGATAATATGCGACCAAAGTAATTTCTGTGACTCGTCATAGGCATGCCTCTCTGTCCCACATGAGACGTTGGAAATGGGAATGGTATGTGACCTTCATTATTTCTGTGACCAGTCATAAAAGTACCTTTCTATCTCCCAGGGTACGCTGAAAATTAGGATGATACGTAACGAAGGTATCCTCCGCGGCAAGTCACAACTTTTATCCAAAATGTTTTTCGAAATTTCTATTATTTATGGAAATATATGGAAAAACATGATTTCATATGATTTTAAGAGTATTCCTATAAAAATCCATTTTGAACCAATTCGCACTATAAGATTCGTAATTAGCGCGCAGAAATACAGGAGTATGTGCCGATTGTACCCCTTCACGGTGTGCTTGGAGGTGAAAAATGTTTGATGATTCGAAATGGGTAATTCAATATCAAAACAAGATTCAAAATCCGTGATGATTAAAATCCCAGCTAATGTCTTCCGCGTTTCATCAGCATTTTTGTGTTTCGAGTGTTCAAAACACAGTACAACATATAATTCGACTTTTTTTGTGAACTTTGTGTTTCTTAACGTACAAATAACTTTTTTATTCAGTTAACATGACTTCCTATTAGAACTTACACTTTTTTAATAAAAACTTCGATTTTCAACCACTTTTCGCTTACCCCAGAGTCAACGACGTGGAAGCAGTGGTAATATAACACCTCTTTAGTTTTTTTTTAATTTCCGCAATTGTGTGTTCCAATTATTTTTATAATTCAAAAATCATTCATAAATTTTCATTTGAATTGGAGAAGATTACAACCAATCAGAGTTGAATATGAAGGGAAAAAAATTCTGTTACTGAGTAATGTAATCTTGGTGCATAAGACACATTATGCATGTTGCCAACTTTATAAATTCCCAATACTTCAAAAATTTGCGATGAAGAGAATCATCACTCCGCTCGAACTAGAAGCCCAAGCCATCAGCATTATCAATGTTGTTCAAACTCTCCTTCACATAGGCAAGAACTGAATGAATTTTCACGTTTCTGAAAGGTTATAAACACTTGCTAACGCCTAAGCCTTCATAAATTGCTCAGGTACAAGAGCTTTTCTGTATTCAACTGATAGTTTAGAAACTGAAGATTAGGTACAATCGAAAAATAATGAGTATTTGAGGACTGATCATAACACATTTCTCCTTACTGGTAGTAATTGAAATCTTACCAAAGAATGTCGCAGTACTGTAAATCTTCCTTTCTTCAAATAAGAAGATAACGTTTGTGTTTCACAAGAATGCGTTCTCCTCAAATTCAAGTTTTGAAAGGGTTGGTGAACCATTTCTTATAGAATGGATTAGTCTTACTATTAGAGAAAGAAGAAGAACTGTTGTGGCTCTCAAAGTCAAGCTCGTTTCTGGACATTACCATCGAGACGCTTTGGGAGGAAATGCTTCCAGAAAATTTCTTGAGGAAGCTAATGAACTCAAAGACCCAGAAATCCATGAAAAGGTAGGAATTTTCATAATTATCTCCTATATTTCTGCCTTTGAAGCAATAATAAATTTCGTCTATTGCAGCTTTTTATTCGGAAAAGTTGGATATTTGTAGAGTCTTATATATCTGAGCTAGATGAGGCGTTAGCAAATTTTGATAATCAACAACATCGATGATGCTCATGGCTACGGCTTTCAGTCTTAGCAACTAGTAAGTCTGTTCAACATAAATTTTTGAAGTATTACGAGCGTTATAAAGTTAGCAACATACATAATGTGCCTTATGCACCAAGATTACATAACGCAACGAAAAAAGAGGTCAAATAACACGACGTCTCCGTCGTTGACCCTGGGGTAAGGTTGGAGTAGTGCAAAATCCCAATTTAAATCAAATAAGGGTAATTTCTTATGAAGAATCATGTTTACCAAATGAAGAATATGTCATACTATGTTTCGACCACTTGAAGCACAATAATGCTGATGAAACGCTTCAGAGATTAGCTAGGATTTCAATTTGCTCGGATTTTTAATCTACTTTTGATCTCGAATCACCCTGCCTGAACCGATTTTGTCCACATTTGTCACATTTGTATCTTCTGTACTGTTGACTTGGTGTTCCTCTCTACGAGGATCGTCACGAGGGGCCATGATATCCAACATACATATATGTTTATGACAAAAAATCAAATATATTCATCTTTCCAGGATTAGGTTCACATTCCAGCCGTAACTCCAATGGTGATTGGCATGGTACTCCTGACCCAGAAGATCCCCGAACCTCTTCCTCATCTTACCACGTACCCAAGTCTACTGTTGAGCCCAACCCTCTTGTATTTTCAAGGTCAAGATCTCCCCTTGCCGCACTTCCACTTGCCTGGGCTTCAATTGATGAGGTACTTGGATATGGACTTGGCCAACTTGGATTAATTCGTCTTATTCCTAAGACCAATCCGCATCTTCAATTCGAATTTCGAAGATACACTTTTCCTTCTGATTCGCCACTTCATCTCTTAGTGAAGCAAAAAGTTTATTGCATGCCGATTCTAGAACAAATTGTATTGGCAACATCTAATGGTGACGTTTTTGCAATACTTAAAAGCAGTGGTATTTTACAAGGATTTTATATATCTAAAGAAAGGAGGTTTCGTGTCAAAATAAACATGAAAAGCCTAAAAATCAAGAGATTGACCAAAAACGAAATTGAGGAATGCCCGTTAGGTGCCAACCGGCCAATAGTTCGGAATTTCGAAACAGTAGTTGCTAGATATGATTCTCTAGAGCTGAACCAATGATTTGATACAAAGAATGGAAGAAGTCCAGTCGATTGCACCTGATCCAACCTGATACATAGGCTTTGTTTGGTTGACAAATTTTGTTCATTCTAATATCATTTGAGAATAACTACAAGACCTGTAACATAATTTGTCTAGTAATTTGTTTATGAAAGAAGCGTTTTCGAAACAGAAGTCATAATAAATTCTACAGTTTCTTCTAGTAAAGAGTCTTCCTTAATTCTGACAAGTGAATCTATAACAACATTGTGTGTTTCTTCTTTTTACACTGCTTTTGGATTTGCTAGAAACTTATAACTGGCCTTATCATTAGTAGATATTTATCATATATGCCGCGATTGCTCCTCCTGGAAAGGTCGCATGAACTCGAGCAAAGACTTCCTTTGATATTTTTTATGTCCTAATCCTGCAAGTATATAATCAGCGAGCTAATATTCCTAAGAATTTCTTGGAGGCGAATGCTACTTCTACAAAAAGATGTTACGATGACCAGTAGCAATATGGCCGAAGTTCCTTCCTGATTAGAAGGTGCCCTCCATATCTCGAATATGCTGGGATGTATCAAGTACTGCGACGTAAGTGCCGGAAACTGTATTTGAGGACAAACTTCCTGACATCCAACAAGTTGTTGTGACACCCTTTGAAGAAAAAGTTATTGTTCAGTCTGTAATAACATCAGCTTTTCTTATGAAAAAATCACATTTTTCCCTTGAAAATATGAATATCTAGCTCTTGAAGATTTTCAAACATGTTTGGGCGTAAAAGTTTAAAGGAACAGCATCTCCTACAACAAGATATAATTAGGCCCTATGTATCACAATAAGGAATGTATATAGCTTAGAGATTTATACTGCTGATATCCGTGTATGTAAACTACGTTCTCTGCTACATATGTATGGGCCATTGGAGGATTGTTCAACAACACATTTCACTATTCGAACATACATATAAATTTGGGGCATTATTTCTCAAGTGTCCCACTAAAAACATCGAAGTTGTCCGATTTGAGTTAAAGTTGGCCCACGTGTTGTGCTATTGAATAGTAGTTGATGGGTCGAAAATTTTGTGATTTGAACGAATATTTACTGAGGGGGAGGGGGTAGAACTTTTGAGATTTTCATGGATATTGCTGATTTCAGTGGTTTTTAGCTCTTTTCATGCCGATTAAAAATATTTTGTGCAATACAGTTTCGATGGGTTTTTAACGACCTTTCGGATGGTCGTATCCGATTATCAAAAAAAAAAAATTGACCTTCAAAAATGAGGGTCAAAAATATTTTTGACTTTTTTAGAAAATCGACACGTTTTTGTTGTTTTCTTTTCGTCCAAAAATAAAGCCCAGAATTTTTCCTATAGGACCATATAGATTAAAAAGTGGGCCTAGAATTTTGTAACCATGAAAATAAGGGTTGAGTATTACGATACGCTCATGACGCTGGCACTCGGGCCCCGCGCACATCGTGGTTCCTCTATTGTATTGTTTTTACGATGAGTATCAACATATGCTTGTATATTTGATCGCTCTCTGCATTTACAGACTTAAGACTGTCATCATCAAAAGCATGTATTACGTTTGCTGATGAGTCCTGAAAAAACTTTGTATTTCGGAAAATTGAATAATTGAATAAATGATCGGGTGGAATACGTTTTTTGGGGACCTTTATTTTTGTAGTGACAGTTGGTTTCTCTTTCATGCCTGGTTTCTTTTCTGTTTTCTTTTGGAAAGTAGCCGGATTCCGTAGCTGAGGATAATTTTTTCAGTTGGAGTCTTCCATCTCTAGTTAGTATAAATCCATGGTATTGCAAAGTCGCTTTGATAGTCACTGCAGCATCGAATCTGCTTTTCAGATCTTTAGCAGTAGCTTCGTGATCTTCTTTGATGCTAAAAATGATTTCAGTTTCCTTGCTACACTTCTTTGCCCACTGAAATAGAGATGAAGCATCTGAGATGCGATCTTCAGCGGAACGTTGTAGGCTAAATCTTGCTGCGTTTCTTCTAGCATTTGCTCCTATCCTACCACATGCTCCTTTACCATGAGCAGTAAGATGGTAGTACCACTCAGCTGGAATGCCGAAATCTGCCTTATGAGTTAGAAGATTGGAGAAATTGCTCTTGTTTCTGAAATGCTGGCCTGCTCCGTCTGTGACGTAGTACACCTTATTTACTGCAAAATTTGAGTTGAAATAACTTAGAATTATCTTCTGGTACTCATAAACGGCAACAGTGTCATGACTCAAACTGTCCGATATGATTGCCATGCTTTTGTGCATGAGTTCTCCATCTTTGACATAGTAAATACCTACTGTGAAGATTGTAGCCTGATCATGATTCCAGTGGAATCTTTGCGCGGAGTTTTGGAGAACAAAATTGAAGTTCTCAGCAAAACCAAATGAGATAACGAATTCACCATTTTTCAAAGTTACCTTCAGATTTTTGAAGAACAGTGACTGCTCTGTAGCAAGAAAGTGATATGTCCGTAGTTTCAGCAACGCTTAACAAAGTTCATTCACAAATTCATCAGCATTCATGATCAGTGTCTTCAAAGTACATCTGTCAGTCTGCAGCCAAGAATCAAATTTCATCTCCTCCAAATCTTCTTCATCTAAGGCTCGAATCAAATTTTCTTTAATTTCATTGATACCAGGAAACTTTTCACAATCCCTTAGATGGCAGAAACTTGTCGCGTAGGGGCACACAGTAAACTTCAAACAATCGCGATTGCCATTCAAAATTACGTTTGCATTGTTTGTCAAATATTGGACGTTTATTTCTTATAGCAATAACCTAATGTTCTCATGGTGTACACAAACACACACTGAGTTCAGCGTACAATTCATTCAAATTGCATAAGATCAATCTTTTTTGAATGAAAACTTTTTTGTCACTTACCCGAATAGGCACACAGTCCTTCATTCCGGGCATTAAACGACTCATGTCGTCACGCTCATAGAATTTAGAGACGAGTTCTGCTGTTTCAACACTCAGGGGCTTCCCTTTTTTTGGCGTGGGCAGAGTTCAAATTACCATATTCAGCAACTAACTATTTTGCATTTTTAGCTTGTCCTTCAGATGTTCCGGATTCATCCATAATCGTTCTGCAGGGTCTTTTTAGGAGCAACTGTGATACAGAGAAATGATACAAACTTCCAGTATAACCGCGGTAGACTACACCTTTGGCCACGCCCCACGACCGTGAGATAAGTGAATCGGAATAAAGAGCCGGCAAGATCCTCCGATGTCTTAAGCACACAAAGTGACCCACGTACGATTAATGAAACAAGTGCATTTAGGTAGGGTGAATGGTAGCGTACCCAGGGGCAGACCAAAGAAGGAATAGATAGCAGGCTCGCATGGGACCCTAAAGAGGAGAAATATAAAGAGCCGTTGAGGGCTTTGCGAAACTTCAATGTTTCTATTAACTAGAAAAGCTGCGTCTCAACAAAGTTCCGAAACTGAAAAATTAAGATTATTAAAAATGAAACCAGAATTTTCCCTGTTCCCAAAAAACACGCAATGAATTCTAAAACTGGTCTAATACCTATCTTGGCATTCTTCCCTCACACATCCTTCACTCAAACTTTCTAACGTCAATTTTATTTACAAATTTTTCCGTATCATCTTCTTGTTCACCAGTAATACAGAGAGGCTGCAACCAAACCAGTTACGCTTACCTCGGAAGGCACTCGGCGTAAGAGTAGAATGATAATAATAAACAATATGATGATAATATATGTGTATAAACTATATTCAAAATTTGACTACTACTCTACTCTACTTGTTCTGCAATAGCTGTAAAACTAAACTATTCTGAGCACGGTCTACACCGTCGCAAACAGAAGGGATCCTCTCCTGGAAGTGGTTAGGGATCACGTAATCGTTGGGAGAGGAGCGTTTTATCACACAGCCGCAAAGCAGGCAGCTGAGACGCTCTACCTGGATCTTAATATCAGAGTAGAAGACAGTGCATTTCTCTATCCGGATGCCTTCCTTGTCGCATAAGTCAAGGTTTGCTCTTCTCAATATATCTTGACTTAATTCAGGCACGTCAACTTCAATTTTCGAGTGTTAGGATTCTTATCTCTGTCGCTCTTTTGGCGAAGGCTGCGACCCTGCCCTGTCGAACTCTCCAAGAGAGATGAAGTCCATTGTTGATGACACCTCAATTGTCCTCAATTCGGTGCAACCGGAGAGTTTTCAGGTTCGCTCCGATGCTTCTCACGGTCGACCAATCAGCGCGCAGTTCCGGGAGTCGATGGAGTCGTTGACCAATCAACGGTCCGTCCGCCATCTTTAGCTGTAGGGTGAGGGGTGGGATCTTGGCGGTAAACTGCAGGGAAGGCTTGTTAAAGCAAAATGAGAGACCTGCAGGAAGAGAGAAAGAGTGTATTATGTTCCTTGCCATCAAAAATATTCTTTCTGATTTAAAAAGAAATAGTGATCTCTTCATAAACAAATTTGCCGATCTTCGCGCCATGTGCCAATGCCGGGGCTTCCGGTAGTGGACTTGAGGAAATTTGGCGGGTTTGTCAATTGGTCGGCGTCTGTCTCCTTCCCTGTCCCATGATT